>QBDW01009309.1:0-20638 GCA_003261595.1 Maconellicoccus hirsutus | reverse complement strand
CTTATCGGAAAGAAATACCAAGTTTGAATTCACGAACGTATGCGTGAATGTCCGAAACCTCCCGAGCACCCAAAATCGAGTTGGAGTTTAACGATAAGTCATTTGTCGGAGTAAAAATTCTGCGCGCAATTTCTATCTCGAAAGTCAAAATGCTCGAAATTCCCTCCTAATTTGAAAAAAGTGTATTCTAATTACTTACATAAATTCACTAAAAATTCAACTTTATCAGGTATTAATTTTATTAAAAACTAATTTATGATGTGTATTTTACGCTGAGTTCATCGGATCATTTGAACATAAAACGGTAACATGTGTTAAACTTTGTAAGTTCTTCGTTCCCAATTATCTTTCGTCACCCTTCTTTGTTGAGCTCTTACTCATTGAAATTGATGCTGAATCGTCGAAAATCTAATTACAGAACCATGAAAGACATCACGCATTACTTTCAAACACCGAAAAACACTTCAAACCTTTCGGCACAAAATTCCAGAACCGAATCCATCAAATGCAAACGAAAAACCAACGGCAATGCAAAACTTACCAATGGAAATTCGCCGGAGGACTTACCCTCGAAGAAAATCCTTCACAGAGGTCGTCCTGCTGAAAAGACGAAGCCTAAAAAAATGAAACGAGATCCATCTACGGATTGCGAATCAGACTACGAAAACACTCCGGTAACGAAGAAACCTCGAACATCAACATTCGACGATGACGAATTTCCGATTACTCCTCCAATAATACGCACGTACAGTCGAAAGAAACCTGTTCAACAAAAAAACGTGGAGAGTTTCGTTAGAATACTCGAAAACAGCGTGTCAAATGACGCTTCTCGTAATGGTTTCAACGAATCTCACAACGAAGATTCCATCGAGTCCCATAACTTTCAAGTACGAGTGGTGTTGCAAGATTGCTTGAAAGATATCTCCTCTGAGACTACCGTCAAGGTAAATGGCCCCGTTGAGACAGAAGAATCAGATTCAGATTGCTTCGTACCCGAAAAGAAGTCCAAGAAAGCGTTTAAATCGAAAAACAAAGAAGACGAACCGGGCAAAAATAATTTATTCAATTATTTCAATAAACTCAATAAAGTACCTGTCCATGAGAAATCTTCCCTTAACACCTTCGTAGTCCAAGCTGTTGTACATTCGCCTCCAAACGAGAAACGTACACCTACCAGAAAGGAAGTCTCGGAATCACCTATCATTACTTTTAAAAAATCCACATCTAAAAATAAATCGTGTAATTTTGACAACATCGAAGTATTAGAATCTGAAATTATTCCAGTCAAGGAGACGGAATCGAAAAATACCAAAAATACACCGAAGACGCCTCAATCTGAAGATGATTCTCAGACAGATTCCTCTTCTAATGTTAAACCTTGGAAAATGAGAGTGAAATTGACTCCGTCTTCGAAACTCGAAGATATCGTCATTAACGTGAAACCAAGTAAGTGGTTTTCTTGTAATTCAACCATGATGATAGATCACAACTGACCACTTCTTTTAGAAATTCGAGTTCCTTCCATGCTGAATTCATTTCTAAGTGGTTTATGATGTTCACTTTGATCGCTGAGTTTTTCATAATTACCAAAACTATTCCTCGATTTCATTAAATCTTTTTCGTTCGCAGAATATAAAAGAATTCGGTCCATCGTCTCGGACGACGAAACTGTCAACGAAACCAAAGCGGAATCGAGCGAAGATGACGTGGAAATTATCAGCGTCACTAAACCAAATCCAAAGCCAGAAATTAAAAAAATGCAACCAGGTAAAACTTGGAATTTTTATTTTTTAATCGAAGTGTACTTCAACTTGAAATTTTCCAGTTGTCAAATTGGCTCCTCTATTCTGTAAGAAACCTGAAACCAAAAATACTCCGATTCGAATTCCCATCGACGACGAAGCCAAACGAAACTTCCTTAAGAGCGGTCCACCAGAAGCCATTAAAAGGAAAATGGAAGAACAGAAAAAGTAAAAGTTCAACTTTTATTTGAAAATACAACCCATATTATAATAATACTTTCGCAGTTTAACCGTCGAAGATGATTATAAAGGCGAATACACCTTCCCGAAATTTTCCCACGTTCAGCAAAAAATCGCAGATTCGTTTGTTTGGAATTTAAAGGAACGTCTCGATTTTGAATTCAAGCAGCCCGAAGTCTCCGATGTCGAACTTTCATCTCAGTCGTATTCTTCGTTAATTAGTAAAGATCTCGAAACACTTGCTCTACTTCGTGATGCTGAAAAAATCCAGTTCGATTTAAAAAACGAAATTAATTCGTTGAAGAAACAAGTGAGCATAAAATACGTATTCCTTTTTCCTATTCAGATACAAAGAAATGTTGTTACGTCTCATTTTTTTCTGTAGGAACCAAATGCCAACGTATCCGATATCTATTCCAGCATCAAAAGACTAAACAAAGTCAGCTCCAGCGTCACCGGTATAAGTTGGACGGATAAATACAAACCATTCGTATTCGGCGATATGATAGGCAACACAAACGCATTGCTTCAGCTTAAAGAATGGATCGAAAGTCATAAAAGACTGAAACAAATTTTCCTAGGTAATCATCCTCGCGTTTTAACCAGCCAGACACGTGTAAACGATAATTCCACTTGTTACAGAAAGCGACACAAGTAGCGGTGGCGAATTCGTAGATTCCGATGATAGCTGCAGCAGCGCCGACGTCAAGAATAACGTCGCTATTTTAGTCGGCCCTCCTGGATGCGGTAAAACCTGCGCCATTTACATGTTAGCCAACGAGTTGGGATTTAAAGTATTGGAGGTGAATGCCGGATCGAACAGGAATGGTAAGAAGATCATCGACGAGTTCCTCGAAGCGACGCAGTCTCATAGAGTAAAGAGGATCTTGGGAACGCAAACCACTTTACGTAAGTTTCATCTTGATATTATGTAACACGAAGCAAGCATTCGAGTATTTATTCCGTTTCAGAACTCGCTAAATCGAAAAAGAAAAAAGATAAAGAATCGAAGAAGGATAAGAAAACCATGTCGTTGATATTGATCGAAGATGTAAGTAAACTTCTACATATGTTTGCGAATTTTTCATTTACGATATTAATCTCTTCATCGTCGTATTTTGCAAGTACTCGAAAATGAGAATTTTTTATCTCATCGGTGTGATAAATTAACCATTTAGCCAACGTAAAATATTCACGAAAAATTTTAAATCGCGGTATAACCGAACCATATTGAACACTCTGTATCTTTATTTTCCCTCAACCTTCGTCCCTTTACTTCTTCATTTATTTACATCCCTCTTCAGCTTATACTCGTATAACGCGCTGATTACTAAAAAAAAAACACATTATGGTCCCCATTGTACTTCCTTTTAGCAAAAGAAATGCCTCCTCTGGTGGAAATTTTCAACAAATCTGTGGGTTTCTTGAGAAGAATTTTCTTTACGTCTTGATGTGTGTTCGTGTTGGTGTTGACGCGTTCTGCTGGTCAAGTGGTTACGTAATTTTACGATTTTTGATTTGATTTTTTTGATTTTGATTGTTTGGTTGGTGGTGCTAAATTACGTTATGACTTGATGTCGGCGTTTTAGCTTCGATTTTGATTTCGATGTTGGGAATTAAAATTCAATAATAATCGTTTTCGATTTTTTTTTTATTTTGATATTTTAGTCCTTTTGGATTTCGGTGTTTGAATACCACGTCCAATCGTTCGGTTCTTGGTTTAGATAGTTTGGGTTAAATATTCTTTTATGTTTCGGTTTCAATTTATTTTCAGCTTCGGCAAAAATTTTGAATTTCGAATCGATGTTAGTATTTTCCTTTGAATTACAATATTTTGTGTATTTTCCTAGGCGGATATTTTATTCGAAAATCACGACGACGGTTTCCTGTCGGCGTTGAATTCCTTGACGTCGTTATCGAAAAGGCCGCTTGTGTTTACGGTAAATAACCTGAATTGTCCGCATCTACAACGATACAGAAACTCGCAGAATCTCGTTTTACGATTCGATTACCCTTCGAGATCGTCCATCAGTAAGTAGTCGTTCATTATCCTCGGAAGTGCGACTGCAGCGTGTAAATATTGTTGTAATTTGAACACACAGACGCTTGGCTAAAAACGATCGCGCTAATGGAAGGCGTCAAATTAACGGACGAGTTGTTGATTGAATTACACAGAATTGCCGGATCCGATTTGAGGAAGAATTTACTTCAATTGGAGATGCTGGTTTCGTCCAAATATCAACATCGGGTAATTGCGACGTTTGGAGTGTGATTTTGTAGATTATAGTTTTATCCGCTATTGGATTTTTTACGTGTTAGAAATGCACCGGCGAACAGTCATTCCATCGGGAATGGTTATCGCACGTGAGATGCATCGGCGACAAGAGGCTTCCGAAAGTGACGCCTATGACGGACACATCTCGCGAGAGATTGTTCAGCGACGATGAAGCGCCTTCGCAAGTGGAGGATTTCAAGAAACCCGAAATTAAGGATAAGAAGACCGTGACGGAAATACGCAACGATCGCGAGAGGCTTTTGAATTCGGCCAAATTCCTGGATTACGCTGCCAATTTGGACACTTTTAATTGCAATCATGTTAGTAGAATATTTTTGAAGCATTGGCACGAATTTTTTCGCCAAATTTGTGCATTACAGGACGAGAAAATATTCCCAGCGCAGATCGCTCATCTCGGTGAAGACGACGCCTACGAGAATCGCATCAGCGGCGATATTTTGGATTTCCTTAAACGTAAATTATTCTTTGAATACGATGAAAATACGACGCTCACATTTAAGAAATATTTCAACGCGGTTTCGTAAGTGGATTTCGGCCCTTTTTACCAATGTAAATTTGTAAATTTTATGTTGAAAATGTGACGTTTATAGACAAAATTCAAGAATTAAGGCGATCACCGAAAATGTATTCGTGTCGTTTCCGAGAATCGGTTATCGACGAGCGAGAACATGCGATTATTTACCATTCATCAGGGAAATCGCCAGGACGGAGAAAAACAAAGCTTCGTCTTCGATGAGAAGATCGAATCGTTATTTTAGTTATTTAAAATCCGTCAACGTTGATGTGACCGATAAAGAAATAGAAATATTGTGCGATACCTTCGTATAGAAACGTTTTATATTTTTATTTTTTTTAATAAGTGCCATGTACATACGTAGCTACGAATACACACATTATGTTATATTACGGTAGGTAGTCAATCAATGAATGTGTAAATGTGTGAAAAGTTTTTCGGCAACTTTTTATCAAGTATTTTTAAACCGGCGACCATATTCTTTTCATGTTTTAGCGCAATAAATGAACATTTCGGCTTCATTTTCTGCGTGTTTGTTTCTCGAGTTGTGGGTTGGGATTTGGTTTTGGTCACGGTGAAAAGGTTTTGTTCCGAATTCGCGGTCATTTGGGTGGTTTGATCGCGGTTTTGATTTACGATAATACAGAATTGCAGGGTTAGCAAAGCTGTTTTCAGAAACTAATATGTAGGCCTAGTTCTTTAACGAACTGGAACATAAAAACGACAATCACTCTCAAATCATCATTTTCTACTCTTCTCATATAGATTTTTTACATTTCTTTTAATTTTACTCTTTCAAGCGCCTTTCTGTTTCTCTCATATTAGTTCTCATTCGTCTCATTTTAGTTTACTCCTTCCCCCTGTATCCTATCCCCTAATAGCGACCTCCTCCCTCCAGTACTCACACGTCCCACACCCACGTCCTTCCTCCCCGTCAACCCCTCAACCTTCTCTCTTCCACCGCTCACTGCCTTCCATCCACGCGCCCTTCGACAATCTACTCCACCTCCCTCGTTCCTACCCCACCCCTTCCGTTCTCATTTACACAATTGTTACCGAACATTCTTACCATTCCCATTACCCCTTCTACCCTTCTTTGAATTTTACTCTTTCAGGTGCCCATGGTGTTCGTTGAACATTCGTGATTTGTTCTCACATACCTGCACACCTCCTCCCGCCCGTACCACTATTTCTCACACGCCCCACACCCTATAACCATCTCTCTTCCACCGCCCACACTCTCACCACTTCCTACCAGATAGATAGCGATGGGTAGGTTGATGTTGTTAAGTATTTACAATGTTTGGGTAATTCTGGTTGATATGGGTATTTTTGTTTGTCCTTTTCGGATAAGAGACTAGGTAAAAACAACCCCACCAGGTATGTTTCCAGCAGTCCCATGCTTTAACATCAAAACAAAAATTCCCAGGTCTCTTGTTTACCTGCAGGGTTTTTTCAAAAAAGGACGAAACAAAAATATCCAAACGTTGTAAACAACCTCGTCAGCCAATCAGAAGCGAAAACAGGAGGGACAACGTCAAGAGAGGGGTTGCCCAAAAAACTATATAATTATATTATAGAGGTGCACCGAGCACTATTAACAATTGGGTAAATTGGGTAAATGAGAACAATTTTCAGTTTAATAAATGTGGCATTTATTTTAAAATATATACGTAAAATCTAGACGAGTATACCAATTATTGATTATAATACTTGATTTCATATAAATCCGATCTTTTTTGCTTCAAGATTGGAACAGTGTCTCTAAATTCATCTAATTTCTTCAAATCTACAAAACGAAAAAATAGATCCATATCAAAAAGTGTCTTTTGCGTTCTCAACAAAACAACGAAACCATGAAAAAAGCCAACAAACCACAAAAGGGTTGCAGAGGAGTAGGGCACGTCAGATCGAAAAGTACACACTTGGGCGCCGAAAGAGGCGAGAGAATTCCAAAACTACACAGGCATCCGTCTCACTTACCAATACATCCATAAATAATGTCCTCATCATATCCAGTCTTGGCTTCAACTTCACCATAATGACTAACGAACACCGAATGCCCGTATGAAACGTAATCCGCATTGAGATCGCGAGCCGAAGACACACCAGCTACGTACATCTGATTATCCAAGGCTCTAGACCGCAGCAACAATTCCCAATGAGGTGGGCCCAACGTTCCGCAAAAAGCTCCGGGATAAATGAGAAACTTGCATCCTGAAAAACATCATCATTAGTCTATAAACCGATCTGGACCATGGTGTATACAATATACGTATAACATTATTCGACATACCGTTCATCTGATAGTACTGAGCAAGTTCTGGGAATCTGCTGTCGTGGCATATGGCCAATCCCACTTTGACATTTCCAATTTCGAACATGTTAAACGTTGACCCAGGAGTTAAAACGTCTTTTTCTTGGAACGTTATTTTACCGGGTATATTGACGTTGAATAAATGCACCTGTAACACGACATTAAAAATTAATGTTGGTAAAAAGTCGTCTTTTGATCGATCGGAAACGGATCGTCATCTGCGTATTCCATGGCATAAACTACTCTACTACACTTAAATAACGCGCTGGAATAAAACGAAATGTTCTAAGCTAAAAACTTATTTTCCTAAAATTGGAAATTAAATTACGCGTATTATTCTTACAGTTTTAAAAATCTACTCGCCTTCCTATGCTTAGCGATCAATTCACCCAGTGGATTCCAAACCGTACACGTATTGTACAACTTCCCATTATCGGATTCTGGAAAAGAACCTCCGACGATATAAATGCTCAAAGTTTTGGCATACTCCGACAATGCCTTGCTTGTTTCGCCATTTGGGATTTCTTCGGCATATTTAGGAAAGAAATCTGAAAAAAGCGAAATTATGCATTACCAAATCAACGTTACTAAATGAAATATAATAATCCGTCTTACTTGTTCCATAAGGACTATTAAAACATTCAGGCAGGATGGCCAAATCGCAACCGTTATTTTTGGCTATCTGGATAAACTTGAAGGCATTTTCTAAGTTCTTGGGCTTGTCATCCGTGACAAACAACTGAATCAAGGCAACTTTCAATTCTGCAAAAAAATTCCAACATTAATAATCCATCGTACTTGCAACCCAAATTTTGTAATTTACTTTTTTCGGCGCTCATCTCGACAAGTAATGAATTACCTAACGCTGCTTCGAATGACTACTCGTATCGAAACAATACCTCGCTATACATACCTACACATTATATATTTATACGGGTCCCTGAAACGCCCTGTATCAATTTATGATATGATCCTATTTTTTTTTCTCATTTAAACGAAAACGCTATCAAAAGTAAACAAGATAACCTACTTCAAGTACATTTCCTGTTTACTAACGCAATTGAAAACCTTCAAAACATTAGGAAACCAAACGAATCTCTGATAAAAAGTGAAGTTCATCCACGGAGCACTGATAAATTTGAATTCTGATCAAAATATTCACTTTATCACTTATCAAGTTAAATGCTGAATTGACCGCGTCTCGAATATAAGAAAAATTAAACAATACATGAAAAAACTAAAACTAAAAATAATAATATCAATTAATCGATCACTTGGTATGTATTTGCTACATACACCTTACATATTGAAAACTATTGATAAAATAAAGACCACTCACCAAATCACTCTATATTTCTTCAACAATTCCACATATCAGTGATAATCCAATGGCTACAGCTTGGTCTCTCCATGAAGATCACGACATTACATCATATAACATGTGCATTCAGACTGGCATCAAAAAAGCGCATCCGTTCACCCTGAAGGCTAATGAAACACTGAGCTGGAAACGCTCATCTATTACCCCCACCGTTCTTCACAATTTTTCGGAGGGCGTTCGCTCATTCCCCTTCCCTCACAGCTTCCTTCCATATACCTTTTCCAACCCGCAATTGATCATTGGCATTATTTTCCTTTGCGATACCTGAAAAGTCCATTACTCTAATACTCTTCGAAGAGGATTTGTTTTTTTCTTCGTGGAATAAACTTCATGGTGTTGAACTTGTTGGTGTTATCTTTGAAAAACCATCATCGAATTATCCGAATTTTAGGAGAGAATTATAACAACAATGTAGTAGGCGAGCGTTCCTCCATTTCCCGAAGTTATACAAACTTCCGCAACACCTGCATATGGTAGGTTGGTAGGTATTTTGAAGGACGACGTGACTTTGCCACGCTACTGTAAATGTGTCGAACCATGAACCACATTAACCACAAAGCCAGAGTTACATTTTTTTTGTAAAATAAATGTTGCATTACCGTTTAAAAATAGTATCACTCTACAGTTTTATCAACAGTAATGTAATCCCACATCTTCAACAATTACAAAAATCACCCTAGATAAGATAATGAAGGGCTAATTAAAAAAAATTGGCCAATACGCGGGGAGAGTAAGGGTACTGGTACACCTCCCACTTTCTCATATTGCTGAGGTTTTCATAATACGTTAACCAAAACGCCTATTGTAGTTTAATTGTATATTTATAATTACATATATGTATGTATGTAACATGTATGTACACTTGTACAGTATGTCCGGTTGATCTTAGTACCCTTCAGCGCGAAAATCCCATCAACGTAGCTGACGCGTAAAAAGTGCCTACATTTAAACAGGTTACAACGTAAACAGAGATGTCAGAGCGCGCAAATTATAGCACAAAAAACACATACGTATCTACGAAAAAAGTAAATCATCGATTATTAATGATTATTTTTCGTTTTCAAATTATTAATATCAACTTAAATTCTTCATTGTTATCAAAATAACGATTTATGAACATCGATTAGGGTTCAAAATAATTTATTTGTATTACTTATCTATGGTGATGGGATTTTTGCGCTGAGGGGTACTGAATAAATTGCGAAAAGTTGCAAATTTAAAAAGCGAGCAAATAAGCAGGTATAACGCGAAATATTAATAAAAAAGCAAAAGCACGAAAATAAGGATGCAAAGTAAGTAATAAAATTGAAGCGAATCAATAAAGCACGGAAGTAAAAGCGAGCATGAAAGTGAAAAAGAGCACCAGTCAGTAGATGCGTATTTAAACACCAAGCTTGGAATGGAAACTGAAAGATTAAGTCAATCATTTCAATCATTTTCCGTCGCTCACGAACACAGTTCATTGTCCGGAGCGTCCAAGATTGTGTATTTCCTGCCCCGGTGCCGGTGGTGAATCACCCCACCCGTTATTTATGTCCGCGTCGATGAGTCATTACACCCATCGACGTAAGCTGTACTAAATTGTTCGAGGTTGTTTCTCTAACAAGTTACTTGTTATAATTTTAACGTTTTCTATGCGTTTTTCTACATACAAATACGAAAAATTTGTTAACCCTACAATTAACTGTGGACTACTACGACTTTCCTTCATTCGTACGGAAGTGATTTTGTCTCTGTAATACATAAATAATATTTATTTTAAAAAAAACCTCATACCATTTATGAAGAAGAGATTTCGAGAGAAGATTTGTGTCTCTGGAATGTTTCCTTGCGAACCTTGTACTTACTGTATGGGTATGGGGGCTTGTGATTAGTGATGATAAAATGCTCGAGCATTTATTATGGCGAGCAAATGCCCGAGCAGTCTGAGCATTTGTCGAGCAAATGCTTTTTTTTAAATGCTCATAAAATGCTAGGGCATTTAATATCAACGAGCAAATGCTCATAGCACGAGCATTTCTTCTATATTTACGTGTTCCTAAAAATAGTGTTCTGAGAGCATGGAAATGAAGAAAAATGCAAGTAATCGATTTTAATTGAGTAAAAACTTTAAAAAATAAAAATACATTGCAATCATTGTAATTGTAAAAATTCAAAATTTAAGTCGAGCAAAGATAAATGATGATTTTAAAAAATGAGAAAAATTGACAAGTGGGACGACAATTGACATAATTCACACTATTGACACTGGTATTATTTATTCAGGTACTACTACATCATAGACATATACCACCACAATTTCCCCCCTTGAAAGTCAATAAAATTAAAGAAATGCTCGAAAATGCTCCGAGCATTTTATTTTCGAGCATTTGCTAGCAAATGCTTAAAATGCGCAGCATTTACTTTTCTAGCATTGCTAGAAAATTTGCTCGTCTACCATCACTACTTGTGATATTTATCTCTTGAGCCCAGACAGGTGGGAGGGGGTGTTAGCAGTTGTCCCACACCAGTCTTTTGCTCTCGTTATGTAACGAAATACAGTCGCCACCTAATGCTCATGGTTGTTGGTTTAAAAGTCTTGGTTCTTGTTTGTAATGTTATGTAAGTAACATGGCTGACGGCAATGATTTTAGATGAGAATTAGACGTATGGCGTAACGGTGTACAACTCTTTTAATTATCTAAATGCGTATATGTGACAGCAGCAACCCCACTATATGCACCTAGACCCAAACTGTCCTACAGAGATAGTTGAGCTCAGTACTACGATATTAGTATACAGGGTGTCGCGGATAACTCCCATTTTACTTCAGGGAGGTGATTAGGCAACTCAAACTGAACAAAAAACTTCATGTACACGTAGGTCTGAAAATCCGTAGATAAGGAGCTATCATCAATTTTAGATTTTTATAGGTTTAGAGTTTGCTCATATCATCACTTCTAATGAATCAAATTTCATAATTTTTTTTTGTAAATTATTAAAATTTTACCTCTCATTGTAGCGCTTTTTTCCAAAATTTCAATAAAAGCTAATTTTGAATCGACAAGTGAATTATGATACAAGTAATACAATCATAAAATCAGAGTTGCTCAAGTGCGGTAGCAAATCAACTTATTTACCGAGTGGAGTGTGTATTAGTATGTCACTCCCAATAATTTATTAATAGATGGTAGCAAAAAGAAAGTGAATGCGTTGAATGCATTGTTCCACCTTAAGGTGTAAAGACCGTTGGAAACATTCGCGCAAGCTGTGACTAGTTCAATAAAATAGTGAATAATATTGAAAAATACTGAAAATATTTACAAGTAAGTCTCATTATTTTGTAATTTATGATTTATGTTGCGCTTGAATCTATTACATGTTGATGCCTCCTTATATTTTTGAGGTTGCTGAACCCAATTGACCCCAAAGGAACAGCTTTAAGGGGGATTCAAAATTATAGAATTCAAGAATATCAGATATCAACAGTATTTTTTGTAGTAGGTTTGAATTTTTCATGATTTTTGACTTTTTAATTTCATTTTTTGGTATTTGTGTTACCCCAATACTCTAGTGGATATCTATGGTGGAGAGGGAGGGGGGGTTAAAAATAAAAAATTGAAGTAAAAGTTTCAATAATTGATCAACTTTGTAATTAAATGTTTAGTTTTCGACAAACTGTGTAGTGTAACTAGATAACAGAATGCAATTGTGGCGAGTTTTTGGTATTTGTGTTATTTGAAAACCCTAGTGGATAATTACCGGGGGGGGGGGGATCAAAATAATAAAAAATTGAAGTAGAAGTTTTAATAGTTGATTAGCTTTGTAATGAAATGCTCAGTTTTCTATTAACTGTGTAGTGGAAAGATAACAGAATGTAATTGTGGTTAATCTTTCCTAAGAAATGTTAACTATGTTTTGCTTTTTCAGATAATATGAATTTGAGTAATTGTACTTGAAAGGTACTACGAAGTAGTGAGGGAGCTGATACGACAGAGACTGGTAATCCAATGTCACCAGCTCGACGATAAAAGTTCTCTGAATTGTCGTTAGAACACCAAAGAATTTTAAATGCTGTTGGAGAAGATCCTTGTGTTAGCACTAGGGAAATTGCATAAGGCAAAAATGGCCTGGAAAATCATTAAAGGAGAAAATTTATACCCGTATCGGCCGCTCAAAGTCCAGACATTAAGTGGTGCTCATGGTAGAGAAAACTGAGTTGAATTCAGTGAATAGATCTCACAAAGTCCAAATCGAACATTTCAGGTTTGTTCATGTTCTGTAAATTTTAATGTGGTATGTATGTTGTAATTTTCATTACAATTATTCATTTAATTTCAGATTCTTTTCACCGATGAAGCATGTTTTAACCAAGGCGGCATTGGGCAACAGAAAACCCATACATAGCCGTGGAGTGTAAATCTCAACAACAATTTAGCGTCAACATCTGGGCTGGATTAATGAACGATAATCTGATAGAACCATATGTGATCAACAGAAACCTGACTGGAGCAAAGTATTAAAAATTTCTAGAAGATGATTTACCAATATTATTAGTAGATTTGCCATTACAAAGAAGGCAAGAGATGTTTTCTATGCACGATGGAGCGCCCCCACATTTCGCCTTAGTTGCTCGAAACAGAAACTCGGTAACAAAGTGATAGGACGAGGAGGTAATATTTCATGGCCAGCTCGATCACCAGATTTAAATCCTTTGGGACTTTTTTTTCTGGGGCTACAAAAAAGTAAGTGTACTTTAATGATTTCTTTCTCTTTCGTTCTCATTTTTTTAGGCTTTGGTGTATCAACGAAAACCAGAATCACGCGACCAGCTGATTGAGTTTATTATGGAAGCAGCAGGAGAAATAAAAACAAGACCCGCAATCATTAAAGCATCGATCCATTCAGTTAATAAAAGATGTCGACAGTGTATCTTCAACAGTGGAAGTCATGTCGAACAAATGTGTAGTTCGCCACCACAAAGTGGCGCCTGAACATAAAACGTTGAAAGTGTTACATAGTCGAAAATATCGCATCGTTCGTATCGCGTAAAATTCCGCATTGATAAAACCTCGCGTTAAAAAAGTTTCGTACCGCTCAAAAGTCACTAGCGCGAGAAAGATCTGAAATAAGAGAATCAACAACGAAAACAAGAAATCGATCACCATAGTCCAGCAAAACAACAACAATATCACCAGGTATTTTCCTTATTTTACTCTCCATACTGAAATGAATTTTTCTCAATGTCCTTATCCGTGAGCGAGTGGGTGAAAGACACGTCTATAGATTCTATAAAGACTAAAAATCCAAACTCCCGTAACACAAAACAGTAAAGGAATCGTGAGAAGTGACAAAGATAACTGTCGTTACCACTTGACGAATTTTTTAAACAAAAATCCCGACGTTTTTCAACTTCTCCAAGATTTGAAAAATAACTCCGAAAACGTTGGAGAAAAACTAAAAAAAATCGGCACCCCGAAAAAAATGCAGAGACGCCTACGACTTAGAATTTCAGGCATCAATAGATGTGATAACAGCCTTTCATGAACAAGTTTACCATACTCACCGACCATAAAAATCTCACAGGCGAAAACATGACCTCGTACAAAAATTTCAACCCTAAAAAATTAGCAAGAATCGCAGAAAAACTAGCACATTATGACTTTGAGATCCAACACATAAAAGGCAAAGATAACATTTGGGCAGATTTACTTTTAAAGTTAATCGATTCCAAAGATGATACCAAAACAAAACTAATGACTATACAAAATATACCAGAGCACGACTTTCTGAAAAAACAAACTGAAGATTCTTACATAAGCTTACTGAGAGACATAAAATTAGGAAAAACGGTAGACCCTGAACCAGACAAGAAAATTATTCGAAAATCACGGCAATAATTCAACAAAGGAAAATTGATATTCCTACCAGTTATACCAAAAAACATGATCAACGAAGTACTTAAACTAAGACACGAATCAACCATCTTAGGGAAATACTCTGGCGAGAAAGCAACGCTGGAGAAATTGAAGAATAACTGCGTTTGGGAAGGAATGTACTCGGATGTGACAAAACATGTGAAAACGTGTGATACCTACCAAAGAGTCAAAAGACCACGAAAGAAATTAGTACAATTACTCGAAAGAAAAAATCCTACCCCTTCATTGTTCTCACAAGTACCCCTTGATACACTCGGACCTCTGACGGTAAATGGGAAAAAATATTACGTTGTAGTAGTAATCGATCAATTCTCGAAATTCATGTATGCTCGTGTTTACAAACAAGTAACAGCGAAGCAAATAGTCGAAATATTAGAAGACCTAGTTACGCAATACATGACGCCTACCACAATTTTAACAGACAACGGAACCGTGTATACAGCAGCAGAAGTCGAAGCTTATTGTGCTGAAACAGCGATAAAAATACGACGAACTCCCGCTTATTCACCAAGTTCAAACGGTCAAGTAGAACGAGCAAATGGAACGTTAATGAATGTCATTAAAACCACCATAACAAACGATCAGAACATTGAACTTCAACGGAGACTAACATACATAGCGAGATCCTACAACGCTACATCAAATCGTACATATAAATCGATTAAAAAAGTATAATGAAAGACAGAAGCAAAATGAAGCCCACCTCACAACCTCCTGAAACGACAAATCCTAACAATCCCAATAATGTCCAGAAAATCGAATCTTATTAATCCTACAACAAAAAATTCTTTTTCCTCCTTCTATCCTTTTCCTTGTCCTCATTTCTTAAAGCGCGCTAATTTCTCAATTTTCCTTTTTTCTCTTGTTTGTAGGATGAAGAGTTTCATGACAATTTTAACGGTCTTGACAATCACAAACGGTATAAACGGCGAGACATTACGAATAACAACAGGATTAATATTCAAAAAATTGACCCACGAAAAAATTATATTCCAAAATACCCTTCCAATTACTTTTACCCAACCATTTGGACTGAATAAACCAGCAATCCAGGACATGCTCGAAAAGATCCTGCAAGAGAACGTAGAAACCGCAATAAACGCAGACTTAGGATATGAACACAGATGGGAGATGATTCGAAACCTGAAGGACTTGACGACAATGAAAACAGACAGCATGATTTTTGACATCCACAACACGTTAAGCACCAGACAAAAAAGAGGACTACAATTCATGGCCGAATTCTACGCATTTTGCTGCAACCTTGCAAACAACGACGAAATCACAACAATCTTCAATAATCAAAACACTATAAAACAACATACGAAATAATGAAAGAACAAATCGTCAACGAACACCGCCCACTCCTTGAACTCCAACGCGAACTAACCAACTTATCCAACACAATAAACCAGAATTTCGAAAAAATCTCTAGGATACTAAGCAGCATCTTAGACGCAACTGAAGTAAAAATAATCGCACTCACCAGCATACTAACAATCTTCGAAAAATATAGAAACATTTTGGACCATTGTCGACTGAAGATAATCCCATCAAATATCGTCACACCATACACCCTACAGTCTGAACTACAAAGACTACAAAACCATCTAAACAACCTTGATCAAGAACTAGCAATACCAATCGAAAACTTATACCAATATTACAGAATACAAACCACGTTCTGTCAATTTTTATCTAATGAAATACAAATACAAGTTAAAGTCCCCATTAGGAAAAAAAATACGAAAATCAACTTATACGCTGTGTACAGCATACCATACAAATGGGAAGAATCCACCTGCTGATATTAGCACACAACGAAAAACCAAAGAGATCACAACGTTCATTGGAGCACTTCTACAAAAATGCAACGCAAGAGAAAAATTATGTCACATACAACCACACATTCATCAGTCAATCTTCGACTATTGCGTACATAGGTACCATATTCTCCAATGAAACAGATTTAGAATCCATCCGAAAACATTGAATGTTCAAATGCAAAAGTCAATCACTACACACAATAGTTACCCAAACTGACATCGAGGAATATGTAATTACAAACCCCCCCAAACAATCTTTACATTAAAGAAGGAGATCAGCTACTGAAAACTCTACTTATTAACAACAAAGAAAACGGAGCATTTAGAATCACAATCAAGTGTAATAAGCAACTAATACAAAATGATGTTCAAGACAAAATCATAATAGATACAGTAATCCCCTGCGCACAATCAGAAAAACTACCCTATATTGAAAAAATTATACCAACACAGTGGACAACAATTAACGAAAAAGATACAGCCAATTCATTAGATCGAATAATAGTTAGAAATGCTTCAGATATCCTCAAACCAGATTGGAAAAAATATACCCCGCACTTCTCACCCACGATAACAGAAAGAGAGTTACGCGAAAAACTTTAAGATATTAGCTTAGAAACACCCACTCCACCATATTCTCCACCAAATCTGAATTATCCTTCCTATCGTTCTATTCCCTAACCCTCATAACTTTCCTAATAATTATACAGCTCATCAGACAAAATAGACGCATCAAAAAACTAGAGAAAATCAACAGACCAGACAACGAGACCACATTCACTCCAGAATCGCTCACCACGAGATTGAAAATATTGAAATAAATATTTAAATATAAGATGTATTATTTGTAAGAGTTTTCTTTTTTTCTCAGGGGACCGGCTATGTGGTGCCGGACTGCCGGTAACTGTTAAACTAAACATAAACAAGCTTAAGCCGCGTTTATAATGGTAATAGAAAACACAGTACAAAAGTAAGTGAAATGTATAAACTGCAGCGTCACAGCAGTTTGTTTATAATGGTAATAGAAAATTGTGCTGGCTGTTTACAATTTGCGAATCGGCGATGTCAGTGAAAATCATCGCTCATCGGTTGTTAGCACGTGTTATGTCGTTAGCGTGTATTATAATTTTTGTGCGGCTTTACGTGTACTCTGGATTATTACCTAATAATTAACGTTTATAATATCGTTTTTCCATATAATTGAATATATATAATTGCCGTCGTTTGATAAATCTTCAATTTATGTATGTATGTCGAGTATTAACTCCAAATTATATTTTCCAACATTATTCATCATGTCGAAAAAAGAACATATTTCGGAATTAATAAAAGTAAGTGATGATATGTGTTCTTCAAACGTTTAAAGTTCAACTTCTAAATTTTCAATTTCAGCCCATCGAACCACATCCTGAAATTTATGACAAAGCTAATTCAAAGCATAAAGACACCAGGCACATCGGGTTTGTGTGGCAAACCATTGCCACCCAACTCGAAGGTACTGGTGAACAGATGACTAGTGAGTACTGAGTAGTTGTAGTCATATACTATTATAACAAATTTTAAAGTAATGATTGTGTCTCGTGTTTTTTACAGTTCTTGAATGCGCAGCGTTGTGGTCAAAGATCAAAAACCGATTCAGCAAAGAAAGAACTCTTTTAAAAAAAATTCCATCTGGTTCCGGTTTGAATGCTTCATTTTCCAATTGGAAACATTACAATTCATTCGTTAATTACATATACTCGGAATTGAAAAAGATCAAAGATCCAAAGACATTGAACCAGTGCAAAAAGCAGATAATAAGTAATGTACTCGATTGTCAGTAGAGCAACGTAATTTTAATCTCAAAATTTATTTAGTAATTAATTACAGTTTGTTATTTCGTATTCAAAATACACGTTCTTTGTTTTTCAAATTGATACTCTATTCAGGGCCGGTTTTAAGGGGGGGGGGGTTTGGGTGTTAACCCCCCCCCAAGAGGTCAAGCTTCACTCATAATTTTTACCTAATTTAAAACACAACATCACTTTTAGTTATCTCTTCTTAAAAAAAAAATTACTCATAATTTATGGAACCTAAACCCCCCCCCCAACGAACAATCCTAAAACCGGCCCTGACTCTATTACACCTTTTGTATTCAAATATTTACATAAAACATCTCTTTGAGTAGTACTAGAGAGTTCTGGATTGTTACTACCTATTCTACCTATTCTTGGCAGAGGACATGAATCGCCACCAACTATTGATGCATATTCAGAATTGAAATCTTCGTACATCAAATAATTATGCAGTATTGTGATACTCTCTATCATTTTGTCCAAATTATCGAGCTTGGCAATGATGGGCTGCCTAAGCAGACGCCACCTTGCCACCATTATTCCAAAGGTGTTTTCGATAGTACGCCTCGCTCTGGACAACCTGTAATTGAAAATTTCTTTATCCAGGGTCAACACTTTCCCCGGATAAGGACGTAGCAAATGTTTCTTTAATGGGAATGCCTCATCCGCCACAAAATAATATGGGAAGGCGATCTCAGTGTTGGGTAGTAGGCTTTAACGACATGAATTCATGGTTTTGAATCCACAAGAAAAAAAAAATTTAATAATTACATGCACAATAATTGCACATTTCATTTTCAAACACTAGTACAAAGCAATTCGACTTTCGAATAGATAATGAAAAAAAAATGATAAAAATCTTGAATTCTGATTCGTTGTGGTCAAATTTTATCCACCAATGAAATTCATTCTTCACAAAAATTCCATTACTATTATAAATAGGAGAATCAACTTTTTCAATTACTGTAGAATTCAAAAAATTTTTCAATTCTTTTTCTGGTTTTTCTATTACCATTATAAACGCGGCTTTATTAGCTTGTACAAATAGATATACCTATGTGGCGGGTATTCTACATTTTACGATCTGTGGAACGCGCTGATACTAATGCGATGGTTTTTTTTACAGAATGTCGAGTCTCGGCGTGCCGGTGGAACCAACATCGTGAAGTTATAGTGTTCTGGATTCGATCATCGAATGAGATGTTTTTATTACATAAGTTACATTAAGTTACTGAACGAGAGTTTATGTATTATGTTAAGTGTAGTGTTTTTTTTGTGAAGAATTTAATAAATATTATTAATTAAAAATACGAGTGCGTGTAGTTATTTTTGGGAAAAGAGTTATTGTGCTTTTACGCTTGGTTTTGGTAAATATCGAGCAACCGAGAAGAAACGAACTACATACATATTGGCGCCCAAACAGTTGGTATACTCTGTAAGTACTTTTCTTATAAATAATTTATGGAACGATATAGTAGAACTTGAATTAGGAATTATTACATAACGGGATAACAGGATAGTATACAGAACAGCCAGGGTAATATTTAAGGATAAAGATTACGATAGTCTATGGAAAATAAGATAAAATTTAAATTAAGAATTACAGAACGAAATAATATTTAAGGATAAAGGGTAAGGAACGAGGAAACTTTGAGAAAATTGCATTGTGCTGGTTGGTACAAGCAGGTGTGCTAGCGGTGTTAGTATGGTGTGCTGGCGCCAGTAAGGGGACGAGAGAGAAAGTCTGAACATTGGAGAACGTAAGCGGCAGTGTGAATAGATCGTGGTGTTAACAAAGGCGTAGATGAAGTGGGGTAGTCTAGAATCTCTTTACTCGTTTCTGTCCATTGCGTTATCTGGTTGATGTACTCCACAGTGAATATTACATAAATATATACAGGTAACGATTGGAAACTTTGCGAACCAAAAACGCAATAGCAATTATATATATGTTACCGTTAAAGTGTTACTGCCGTTATTGTATAAAATAACTAGTTAATGTATACATTAACGGCAAAACAGTTAAAGTATAAAAATTTTCTACAGTCTACCTAGGTAATGCATGAAGTAACTAGTTATTCTATGAATTAACCAGACACAATTAGTTAAATCATGTAATTGATTTTTTTTTTTTAATTTCATCATAAAAGTAAGTATAAAAACAAATTCAATTTAAAAGTATCGGATAAGACACACCAAACACATCACTTATAGCAGCAGTCATTGCTTCCAAGGTATTTGGAATTGCATTTTGAGTTACCGCGTTTGAGTAAAAGCGATTTTTTTTCGAATTTTATATCTTTGGGGTACCACAGCTCCCCCTGTGGGTTACGTACGGGTCTACAATTCTTTTTGGGAAGGCCTAAATTTGATATCAACATCATAAAAAAAAATCAGCAAAATCGGACGACTTTGAAATTTTTTGTGCCGCCCAGTGCGCTGAGTGAGTATTTCCAGTGTAGCGCGAATTCCTCCAGTTTTCGACTTACGATATCTTGGGAACGGGAACCGAGCGGGGGATAAAAACAAAACGTTTTTTGTAGAGAATTTATTCAGCTTTAATTTTAAC
>QBDW01009305.1:0-72908 GCA_003261595.1 Maconellicoccus hirsutus | reverse complement strand
CTGTTCCCCCCCCCCCCCTCCATCACTCATTAAAGTCAAATGTCAGATCGAAAGAAAATCTTTATTTAAAAAAAAAGTCAAATGAAAACCATCAAATTAAAATTATAAAAAAATAAAAGCATTACACGCTTATTTAAAAAAATATAAATATGACGTCACATATTCCGACAGTGCTGCCAATTCATAAAAAATAACCAGCCATTTATGGAAAATGCGCATTTTTGTGAAACTTTTTCAAAAATATTTTTTTGGGTATTTTTATCATTTTACTGCTTTTTATCAAAATTCACTTCTTTTTAACTATTTTCATAACTCATAAAAGCTCTCACTCGAGAAAATTTCCAAGTATGTGATCCCTGCTTTCCATTTATTCAAAAAGTAACCAATCCGCGTCACTACTGAGAGTTTTACACTACTTCTAAATCTTTGAAGATGTAGTATAGTAACTTTAGTACTGCACCCAGACATAACTCACGCATGACTTATTTCGTCAGTTTGATCAGATCAATAATAAAGAAAATTTGCATTTGAATAATATAAAAAATTTCACGATACTTTCAAAGTTTTAACGACAAATAGCAACTTTTATTTAATACTGCATCTAATCAAGATGTTTCAAGAGCTATAAGACTTGCAAAATTTCAAAGCCTCGTAGCGCCTTTAATACTGCAAATAGGCTAATTCAATACACAACCTATTTTATCACTTTCGAATACCCTTAACATAAAATTGATATAAAAAATCCGCCCATCTTCGATGCTCATCGAGTTACGCTGCCTCTAATCTTTCAAAGTCTCATAGCGCCTTCAATATCGCCAATATGCGAACTCCACAAATAAACAATTTCGCCCGTCTTGATTACCCTAACAAATAAAGCTAATATAAAAAATCCTTCTATACTTGAAATTCGAAGAATTACGAGACTTGGAATTTATTTCAACCACAGATGGAATCTTATTACAACGCCATAGTTACATATTATGCAAAATTTGCATATAACTCGTTTTATTCATAGTAGCTAATTGGCTATTAGTCATGCAAAGTAATGAAAGTAACGAGAAGTGATAAATTTTCATTTTAGGTAATGAAAGTAGTGAAAAAATAACGATTCATAAGCCAAGGTAATGAACTTTTTTCGACATTTTTAACAAACAAAAAAATTCCAAGTAAATTATTGGTCAGCGAAAATAAAAATTGAAAAATATTAGTTATAAGAGAATTTTTTTAAATAAATTTTATGTTTTATCAATTTTTTCTTCGAGAAAAAAATTCGGAATTATTTCAAATAAAGCGAAAAAAGGTTAAATAAAATAGCATAAATAAAAAAATGAATTTGGAATTATTTCAATTGAAGTGAAAAAAGTTTTCAAAAAAGGAAATGGTTGAAATAAAATAGCGTATAAATAAATAAATAAATAAATAAATAAATTCTCCTTTAGATAAAAAGGGGAGGGAGAGGGGGGTCGAAATAAAATATCTCATAATTCACGTGTTTCTTGTGGGCACGAAAAAAAAAATATAATTTACGTACTTGACGTGAAGCATATGTTTAATGACTCGTAACGCCTTCAATATCATTGATAGGCAAAAATGCACAACACTTAATTCATAGATCGTAATTTGGACTTTGAAAAAGTCTCCATGTGGTATTTGCCTATCTACGATAATCACGGCGCCACGTGAATTAAAAGACGATTCAACTCATTGATACCTCCGCGTAGACAAAACCATGGCAAAACTCTCGCAAAACCCTGCACGCAGAATCACATCAAATCGAATCAATAAATCACCTAAATTCGGTAATATTTTCTCGTTATTTCGAAAAATACCCACGTCTAGTTCATTTCCTCGTGTCGGCCTTGAGACACGACGCAATAACTCCTCGGTGCAATATTTCGATATTTCCGACGAAAAAAAAAAGCACCACCCCCGCGTCCCGCAATCGCTAATTCCGCCAAACCCCGCGACGTCGATCGGACGCATGGAAAATTTCGATACTTCGCGACATTCCGATTCTTACGCATCTCGTCGGACAATCGCCAAACCTATAAAAAGCGACTTGGAATCGCGAACGACATTGGACTCGGTCCAAAATGCGTTGCGCGGGGTTGGGCGACGAATCAGGTAACCTAGAAGGGAATAGGCTAGCATACGAAATAAAATCTCGCTCGAAATGGTAAACTTTTCGACGTAACTTCGTCCTTCAAGTTCGATACTTGAGCATGCACAGAAAGACAACCTAGTACGACGAAATATATAACGAATAATCTGAAAATAACAAACCGAAGTCAACGTTCGGTTAGAGGTCGCGCTCGAAAGAAGCACGTGTTGAAAATTTTTTTCCATCGCGTTCGCCGCAACACGCGTCGATGAGGAGCGAAAAGCCAAACGTAGATTACCAGCTTCCAAGCTTCGCCACCGTATCCAAGGCGTTTGTTTATACTTCGTACAGGGACCAGGGGGTTGGCAAAACTAAGGGTTGGAAAATTTTTACAACTATGGCGCACCACCAGACGCGTCAACTAATCGATTACCATTGCGTCTAAATTCAACAACACAAAGCTGAAAAATTTTACCAGCTACGCGCACCGACGATATGTGGCATTAGGTCGGGACGCCTTAAGCAATCGATTCGTCCAAGTTTATACTTTTTGCCGTAGTCTTACAGCACTTGAAAACGTGCCGTATGACGTATTGTCTACTCCTCCCTCCTGCGCATCGGCCGGCACATGTGCCTGATAAAAAATTTATCTAATCCTGCCCTACGATTCCATTCGCCAGACGTGCTCGTTTCCACTTCGCTCGAATCGCGCCAAAAAAAAATTTCGTAATCCAGTTTTCGCGTAAATATTTACAACGGCACGTGCCGTCGTTACGGACCAGCATTTTTCTTTCAAAAGACCGGCGTTGTAAGTTCGTCCTTGGAGAAATTCAAGGTCGTCTTCGACGCGCGTCTTTTTTCGTAAATTTTCGCGCTTTGTTTTTCCCTTTCGTTTTAGGCGTGTATCGACGGTGTGTTTATTTTGGCTTCTTTTTTTTCCCTCCCCTCCCCTCCTCCCACCCACTTTCGACACATCCCCGCCGCGATCCTCGTTGACCTGAATACGAGCTCTCGACGAGTGCGTCATACCTTACCGACGCAGGTGTCATCGTACACAAAGAAGATACCGCGTATCTTCGCCATCGTCTGTATCGTTTCGATGGAAAATTTCCGTTTTTCCTTTGAAACAGAATTTTTTCCAATTTCATCGTTTATTTGTTTTGAATTAGCATTTACCTTAAATAGACAATAATGGGCTTATTTTTTTTTTTTGGATTGAAAAAAAAATTGAAACACTTTCCAAAGCGTATGCTTCCATCTAAAAAGTAATTAAATGCGTAAAATGATGATAATTCTAATTAATGGATGGGGCAGGGGAAGGGCGAAGAAATTGAGTGAAATTACTCAGACATTTATGCATCTTACCTACGATACTTATTTCAAAAAAATGACTCACCTACCAAAAAAACAAATTTTTCGAATAATTTCCGAGTAAATATGGTTCAACATGATAAGTTCGAGAGGGCGGGAGGAGGGAAGGGGGTACGCTAACATGGCCACTTCAGCACCCACATAGACTACAAACCGAAATAACCCCTCTTTGAAAAAATTAACCTACCGAAAAAAGGGCATTGAACTCGTAACGGAAGCTATATCCTCCCCCCACTTAAAAACCCGATATCTCGATTCTTTTACCAAGTATTTCCTCACCGAGTGAAATTTTCAACGAAACCGCAAACATAAAGAAATCACGACATCAAGATGCTCCAATAAATTTGCACTAATCCGGATACGTCTGATTCATCGTAGAATAATCAAATTTCTAAATTTCAAAGGAAAACCCAAAATTCTTCATTATGCATGAAACAACCATTCGATTCCGGTTTTAATTTGCAAATATCACAAGCCAAAGACATTTTTGTGAGAAATGGGAACAGGTGATTCTTGGGATGAATGGAAACCTTTCTGTTTTATAAAATAAGAAATAGAGAACGTTGTTTTTTTTATTTAAAAAAAATTCTCAATTTAGTTTTAATCGATATGAAAATAATTTTAAAAGAGAGGAGAGAATCAGGTAGATTATCGAACAATGTAAAAAATTGTAACGTTGGGTGTTGGAATTCTTAAAATATTTTTTAGCAATTTTTGAGCAAAATTTTACTATTGAGATAACAAAAATCGTGTTCAAAAACATCGAATATTTTTTATTACATATTGTTTTCGTTTTTCCAATTTTTTATTTCATTTTTTTATTTTATTTTATTTTATTTTTATTTTATTTTTATTTTGTTTTATTTTTATTTCATTTTATTTTGATTTTGTTTTATTTTTATTTCATTTTATTTTGATTTTATTTTATTTTGATTTTATTTTATTTTTATATAATTTTATTTCATTTTTATTCAACTAAAAATTTTATTTTACAGTAGCATGTAATCTTTGTGGAGACGCAAGCAAAGAGTTACCGTAAATGCTGCAATTTACCCCAAAATGGCCACCCTTCGGGATTTTTTTTCATCATAAATTCCTTTAATTCTCAATTTGGGATCCACGTGGTGATCCATCCAAAAATACACCACAAAATGTTCAAATTCACCCTAGGAAAACAATGTCTCAGCATGGCTCATCTTCGAAGTTTTTTTTTTTTTCACTGCGACACAATGATAATTTTAATTCAATATCGTATTTGGGAGGGGGCCCATAGCCCATTTAAAAATACAAACGTCCTAATTCACCCCGGGGAATCGAGACCCCAAGCACGTTTTTTCCCGAGGACATCTTTTGTCGTTTTGACTTTTTTACTGAAAATTTATCATCTTTTATAATAATATTAAATCCGCGGTTGATGACCCATTCAATGATACGCCATAAGCGTTCGAAATCACCCCAAGAAAGTGATTTCAGAGATATTCATTGTTATAAATCTTCCATTTATCATAATTTTTTGATTTTTTTTTTTTTAATGAAAATATTAAATTTATGTTGTGATGTGTTCAAAGATCAGCTATTGGTGTTCAAATTCACCCCATGAAAGTAATTTCGCAGATATCTTACATTGTTATGAGTTTTTCTTTGATAATTATTTCATGATTTTTTTTAAAATAAGAATACTACATTCGTTTTGTGACCTGTACAAAGATAAACCACTGGTGTTCAAATTCACCCCAGGAAAGTAATTCAAGAGATAAGCTACATTGTCGCTATTTTTCATCCATTATTGGGACTGTCAAGCAAAGTGTCTGATATCTGGTGGTAATTGATAAAACTAACGAAGAGGTACCGATGAGACGTCGATCAGCGCAATCATACACTTATGGTTGCGAAATTTCCAAAATTTACTAGCAATTTTTCGAATTAAAATACAGAATTTTAATTTCTGACTCCTAGCGGTTCATTATTGAACTAACAAAGAGGTACCTTACATTAGCGCTTCAACAGATTCCTGACTGTCCCAATTGATTAATTTTTGATTTTTCTATCAATAACAAAATGAGATCCATGTGAAAATTCACCCAAAGACACCCCATATATGTTCAAATTCACCCCCCAGAGAAGTGAAATTTTCAGTATGGCTCTATTTCGGGGTTTTCTTTCGATGTGACAAATTTTTCGATGATTTGGACCCATTCAAAGACATACTATATATGTTCAAATTCACCCCATGGAAGTTGATATCTCGGCATAGCTTTTTCTATGAGTTTTTTTCTATGGTTTTGAGTTTTACGGCGATAGAGATGTGTTCAAAGACAACCCGTGGATGTTCCAATTCACCCCACGAAGTGAAAATCGCTCAATTTTCATGTCATCGTACCAAAATTACAGCGGATGCCTTCTCCATCGCGATATCTCCGCTAGCAAGACCTCCTACGTCAAATTGAAGCACACCGAAGACGGGTAACTTGTCCATTTACCACTACAAGCTGCTCGTATCGATACACACTAATAAAAATAAGTTTATTCCACCGAACCACGGTACAATTAGAAATTTAAATACAATTCCACTCGTTTATCATAGCAATACGCCGAGTACGAATCACACAGACACGCACACTTCGCACCGCTACCACGAAACAGACCCTTACATTGATCACACCGTCGAGTCGCGGGTTCATCTCTTGCAACAATGATGGTTTAAAATGGACAAAACGGAAGACCGTTTTTAATTACCGCACATGCATACACTCGATGGACGAATTCTCCAGCATCTCGTCATGATAACGAAATCCGCGCTCTTGGACACCTTTCACTTTCGGCGTTCTTTTGGTCGACGGCCGTGAAAGAGAAAATTACCGTCTAGCGAGTCGCATTGGTCGTGCCACCTGTTACGATGGAAAACCATGGAACGCGTTCAATTGCGTCTCAACGCGTCGCGTGTTTTTCCATCGTAAAAAAGCGAAGCGATTTCGAGAACGATAAAGCGATTTTTATAACCGGCGATAAATTCTAGTAAAAGGACGTATACGTACAATTTTTCTTTACGCAGATTCGGCGCGATGAAACGTCAATACAACAATGTCGTACGAACTCAAGTTGGAAAATTTTCCAGCAATACGCGTAATATCGATAACCGGTACCCGGCTCGCGATTACACCTTGGGACGAACGAAAGTGAGAAAAACACCAG
Organism: Maconellicoccus hirsutus; assembly: GCA_003261595.1. Classification (NCBI taxonomy): domain Eukaryota; kingdom Metazoa; phylum Arthropoda; class Insecta; order Hemiptera; family Pseudococcidae; genus Maconellicoccus; species Maconellicoccus hirsutus. The sequence continues at coordinate 66,244 of QBDW01009305.1, read as the reverse complement.
CTTTATCCGCCAACAACGAAGTACACTGCGGAATTACACACGGCAAGACGAGACCAAACACGAAGCGCGTCAATCGACCGACATTATACACGAATCTCCGACGCGAACGATTCGTTCGTGTTTGGGCACCGGCGTCGAGCAACGCAGGAGGAAGGCATCGCGCGCGCAATTTTTTCCAACGTGAAAAATTTCAAAACACTGGCTCGCGTACCAGTCAAAAACCACTTAACGCGCCGAATAAATAATCGTCTCGTTAATTCGACGACGTTTCCCCTTTCTTTTCGACGTCTCTTGTTATTCTAATCGTTTTAAAAACGAAAGTATGACTAATGGAAATGCTCATTTTATACGAAAGCTATAAATTCTGCTACCAAGTTCCCCATCTCTTGCGTTTTTCGGTGGCTGCGATTCTGAAATCGCTCCCATTACCTCGGACGGAATATTATCGATGATAAAACGCTTTACGATCGTCATTACTTGAGGTCAACGTGAAAGATTTTTAATGCGTTCGAATGGTCTTACTGGTCAAGTATTTCAATGTCACTCTCGTTTCTATTATTAAACGCAAATTGATTATGGTTTCTGTGGATATGCGGAATCAGCGTCCGGCCATTTTACCAACATTCCAGGTTTTCGATGAAAACGAGAAATTAGATCAGTGGCCAATAAAGCGACATATTTTTTCCAAGGTTTACATTGAAAAATTATTTGATTGCAATTAAACGACCATTTAAAACGAATAGACGTTTGGTAATTAAACCAGAGGCCGTTATTTGGTGTCTTCGTATGACCGTGTCGTTTCATTTCACAGTTCGTCTCGTAATTATTGATTTCAAACGTCTCGTGTCTTGTCTAGTTTTATTCATGAATCAAAACTTGACCCAGAAAATGATGCAATTAGGGTAGATCTTTTATATATTCGTGTTGATAATTCTTCCGGTCATTCATCAAGTCATATAGGCTGTTTGTCTGCGTTAATTTTTGATATGGTAGCAGAGCTCAGACTTCAGAGGAGTTTTACTTGTATCCTGGTGCAACATAAAGATGTAGAATTCAGTCAACAATTCACGTCTATTTATGGCTTCAAATGAAATGGCTCCAAATAGCAGAAAACGTGTTAATATAGGTTTACGTCAAAATTCTCAAGTCCAGTTCGAGGAATCGTTCTGGTGGAGCAAATATAATGAGAAGGAATAGTGTTCTCAAACCTCCCAAAACTTGTATTCAACGAAAGACAATTGAAAAACTGCTGCAGATGAGTTCGCGGAGATTTAAAAAGAAATATTTCCATATTTAATATTTTTTTTACAAAGAACTCTTTTTAATTATAATTCAAAAAACAACAGACTTTTATTACAAATAATTCCACAACGTTTCGGAGGTTATGACATGCCATCCTCGGGTACACAACTTCAATTTGTTCAACCAGCGATGCTCCAATTTTCCCTCAAAATCAATCTCCACCTTGGTAAAATAGTCATGAAGAAAAGAATGAGCTCCTCCAAAGTAAACCTCAAGATATTTCCAGTTCACTCAGTTCACTATACAAATTCTTGATTCCAGTTCGAGGAATCATTCTGGTAGAGCAACCATACATCAAAGGGATCCGCTCCTCTGTTTTCCAAAACTCCGACCAATCATGTAACTAATTTGGAGAAACAGTTACAGAATTTACAGGGAAAAAGATCTTCTGCGTAAAGGAACATATACTTCTTGCAGCTCAACCCATCATCATCATTCGTTAGCTTCTCTTCTTCGTGATTCCTTGTGAAGTGGATCAATATTCAGAATGACCCGCTGATTGGAATCACTCTGTAGATGCTGCATTATGAAAAGTATCCAGGATATACAAGTTAGAAGGTTGTTTTCTAAATTAGGATCAAACCAGGAAGGCTTAAATCATCTCTGGACTAATTTCCAAACCAATTCTATGCTTCTCTTTGAGATGTTCGAGGAAACCCTTTCCAGGCCATCATCAATTCAGCAAGCTTTATTTGTAAATCCAACTCAAGAGCTTTTCTAGCTTCATTTCAGACTGGGATCTATTCTAATATTGCTCTGAATCAGGATCAACCCACGGAGGCTTGAACCATCTCTGGACTAATTTCCAAACTAATTCCATGCTTCTCTTTGAGATGTTCTAGGAAACCCTTTCCAGGCCATCATCAATTCAGCAAGCTTTATTTGTAAATCCAACTCAAGAGCTTTTCCAGCTTCATTTCAGATTGGGATCTATTCTAATATTGCTCTGAATCAGGATCAGGTCACGGAGGCCTGAACCATCTCTGGACTAATTTCCAAACTAATTCCATGCTTCTCTTTGAGATGTTCTAGGAAACCCTTTCCTGGCCATCATTAGTTCAGCAAGCTTTTTGTAAATCCAACTCAAGAGCTTTGGTAGCTTCATTTCAGACTAGGATCTATTCTAATATTGCTCTGAATCAGGATCAGGTCACGGAGGCCTGAACCATCTCTGGATAGGCTCGCACAATCTCCTAACCGTTTCCAGACTAATTATAGACGTCTCTACTAAGATGTTCCTGGAAACCATCTAAACCAGCGTCAATTCAGCGAGCCTTAAATCGGTTCAGATTATCTTTTTGAAGACTCACTCATAATGACCTTAGATTAAGATTCCTCCAAAGATAATTACCTTTCATGCTATTTCACTTCCAGCATTCCCTCCTTCGAGCAAAGCTATTAAAATAACAAATACTATAGGATATCTAATAGTGCAGCACAAAGAATCGCCTTACTTTCTTAAAACACTTAAACAAAACAATTCAGCAAGGCTTAAATCAACTCGATAACTACTTTTCCCAAGGACTCACTCTTGTAGTCCTAGCAACATCCCTATTTTAAACCTTTTCCATCACCTCCAAAGCTATTTCTACACTTCCAGCACTCTCTCTTCTTAGCAAATTACATACAGTAATCCCATCATACCTCACTTCCTCGAAGCACCCCACCAAATCACAAACCCTACACATAAAGCCCTTCAAACAATGCAGGTGTGAAAGCCGCCGAGTTATCTAAGGGTTGTTGTTACAATTACATCTACTCCACAACCCTCATAAACCTCACCCCAAACCACAAATCAACGCAAAACTCAGACCAAACCGCTCTTGCTCGTCGTGCCTCATAGACCCAGAAAATAAGACCGGAATAGCGGGTACAAATGAAGAAACCCAAATTACAAATTCAACGGCACACGGTAGTCCCGCCATTAACATATTTTCGCTTTTTCTTCGCTAGCGTCCGACGAATAAATTTCGTAATATTGTAACACGCGATTTAAAACATGTTTATTATGGAGCGAGCTAGCACGACATAAATCAGAACGCCGCCGATTACTCGAATAGGTGTCACAAATGCATAAAACATTCCCGCGAAAAGATTCACGTTCGATGACTAAAAAGGAACGATATCTACCTAGGTAATCCGACGTCGCAGTCTAATCGTGGATGAAAAAAAAAACCTGTACACGATGAGAAAGAAAAACCAAATGACGAGAAACTGTAAACAGGTTAACCTTGATAATAAATTACGTCTCGAAATGGTGAGTACACTGAGTAAGAACGCGAGACAAAGATGCAGAGAGAAAGGAGGGAAAAAATGGTAAAAACTATACACATGCACACCAACACAATGTACCTAGAACATCGTCCAACATCGTAGTCATCGTAGCGGTTATCCAGCGAGAGTGAGAGTGCTCTCAATGAAACCGATTCAAGTGCACAGAAAGTATACGATTTATGGAGAAAAAAAAAACGTATCATTACCAGACACGATTAAACCTATCTCATATATAAAAACACCGTAAAAAGGAAAGAAAAAAAGGAAATCAATTATTCGTTGCGTAAATTACGTGATACGCGATTACACGGAGCTGCGTTATTTATCGCGTGAAATGGTTTTTACTCTTCAGCGTACCACAACTGAGTTCTCGATCGTAGCCCATAATAAGGAAATAGAGCTACGAGATATCAAGACGGCAATATGGTAAATTTACATAAAAGCTCGTTCGTACGTTACAAATTAACGAGAATATTTTTTTACACGCTTCATACATTGTATATAAATATATAAAAGCGAAAACCAAAAGGTGTTTCGAACGTACCAAATGGAAGAACGTGGTATCTACGGGTAACAGGTGTTTTACAGATTTCAACCAGCCTACTCTCTCGCAGCTATCCCTAAAATAATAAATACCGAATATCCAACCACTAAAAGGGTACAAGAACGAGTGAAATTTTCCATTAATATTCCATCCGAGTACAGAGATCGACCTCGCTTAAAGGATCACCGTGCTTGAAAGCATATGGTAAGTATTTCCAGACTCGACATGGGAACGTTGATATCGAAACGTCCCTTTTTTCAAAAATAGAAACAACGCTATAGGGTTAGACTTGTTCTCATCACGTTTATCTTTATATTTAAGCAGTAGGCTGCGTAAGAAGTACTAAATATTCTCTCTGGTAATGAATTCAAGATACAGTTGCAGTCATAATACTGCATGGTAGCAGAGCTTAGCATGGCAATGTAACTCTGCAAAATGGTAGCAGAGCTAAAATCGTGTAGTAGATCTACTAACAGAGAAAAAAAGTTTAGAAAAAGAACTCGAATCATTAGCTAGAGGAGCTGGACAATTTACATGTGGAATATAAAAAAGATGAAAGAACACGATATCTTAAGTTGACGTTCCATAAAAAAGTTCATCTTGTTCGTTTTCCTAATGTACACTATCCTAGTTTTTGCTAATCAGAAGGTAGTCTCAATTTATTCTCTGGTCAAGTGATCAGAAACATATTCTCACTATCATCAGCATCACAATGGTAGTGGAGCCAATGAGCCAAATATGTGAAGAAGTTGACATCAAAATATCTGCTCAACTAATTAGAGGATCCACAATTACCACGAAATCATTCGTTCACCAGGAACCCTCAATGTTAGCGTTGTTCATAAAACGCAAGAGTAGACCCGGTAGCAGAATTACATCAAACGATTAACGAACTGAAGCAGAGCTGTACAACATTTCATCTGTGATATTACACCATGTGTCTATGAAATGGTAGCAGAATTGCATTACGAGATTTATCAATAGTTACAGAGCTATATAATGTTTTTTATCCATGAAATAGTACTAAAGTGGCATCAAGATATTCCTAACAACAGAAGATTGATCTGGGCATCATCTGTAATATTATTGCAGCAAGAGATTCACAAACAGTGGCAGAGCTGTGCTAAATTTTACCTGTGACATTACAGCAAATGATGTGAAATAGAAGCAAAATTGTATCAATAGATTTCCTAACAGCAGAAGAGCTGATTTGGTCATCATTTGTGGTATTTTTGCAGATATTTGTGAAATTGTAGAAAAATTGCATTGAAAAATCAACCAACAGCGTCACAGCTGCGCTGAATTTCATCTGTGATGTTACTGCAAACGTTTGCGAAATGGTAGCAGAATTCTATCAACAGATTTTCCAACAGCAGAAGAGCTGATTTGCTCATCATTTGTGGTATTTTTACAGATATCTTGAAATGTGGAAAAATTGCAGCGAAAAATCAACCAACAGCATCACAGCTGCGCTGAATTTCATCTGTGATGTTACTGCAAACGTTTGCGAAATGGTAGCAGAATTCTATCAACAGATTTTCCAACAGCAGAAGAGCTGATTTGCTCATCATTTGTGGTATTTTTACAGATATCTTGAAATGTGGAAAAATTGCAGCGAAAAATCAACCAACAGCATCACAGCTGCGCTGAATTTCATCTGTGATGTTACTGCAAACGTTTGCGAAATGGTAGCAGAATTCTATCAACAGATTTCCCAACAGCAGAAGAGCTGATTTGGTCATCATTTGTGGTATTTTTACAGATATCTTGAAATGTGGAAAAATTGCATTGAAAAATCAACCAACAGCGTCACAGCTGCGCTGAATTTCATCTGTGATGTTACTGCAAACGTTTGCGAAATGGTAGCAGAATTCTATCAACAGATTTCCCAACAGCAGAAGAGCTGATTTGCTCATCATTTGTGGTATTTTTACAGATATCTTGAAATGTGGAAAAATTGCATTGAAAAATCAACCAACAGCGTCACAGCTGCGCTGAATTTCATCTGTGATGTTACTGCAAACGTTTGCGAAATGGTAGCAGAATTCTATCAACAGATTTCCCAACAGCAGAAGAGCTGATTTGGTCATCATTTGTGGTATTTTTACAGATATCTTGAAATGTGGAAAAATTGCAGCGAAAAATCAACCAACAGTGTCACAGCTGTGCTAAATTTCATCTGTGATATTACTGCAAACGTTTGCGAAATGGTAGCAGAATTGTGTCAACAGATTTCTCAATAGCAGAGCTTATTTATGCATCATGTGGCATATTACTGCAGATACCACTGAAACTGCAGAAGCAGAAAAGTTGGAGTAAGAGGTTTACTGACAGCAGAACAGATATTCTATATGTTACAAACATCTGCAAAATGGAAGCAGAACTACATCAAGAGATTAGTCGAAAGAGCAGAGCTGTTTTTTATTTCATCTGTGATATTACTGCAAATATTTGTGAAATGGTAGCAAAATTATACCAACAGATGTCCCAAAAGTGGAAGAGCTATTCTGTAGATCATCAGGGACATTATTCCAGATACATCATCCGTTATATTATTGCAAGTATCTGCGAAAGAGAAGCAGAACAGCATCAAGGGGTTCATCAAAAGCGGGAGAATGGGTTCATACTTCATCTGCGATATCGCTGCGGATATCTTTGAAATGCCAGAATAGAGGGAGAATAGTAGCAAAGACTTTCTAACATCAGAAGAGATATTTCTGCAAATATTTATGAAATTACAGCACATTCATCTGTGACATGGTAGCAGAACTACCAGAGATGACACTTCATTGACGACATAACTGCAGATGTCAATAAAATGACTACATCCAGCTCCATAAATACTTCTCCAGGATGGTCCACTCGAATCACCACCGGAAATACAACTCCGCAGATCATTCATCTCGAAATTAACACAACAATGAACGATATTCGCCATCAAGATACATGTGGGCGATTGAAAATTTAAAGGATTTATTGCAGATTCTTATACCTAATTCGCGGCCATTAAACGGTATTGTAAAAAATTAATTCAACATGTAAATTGGCGGAAGCACGACAACGAGAGGATGATCAGAGATAGTTTCAACGTTAGCACGAAAATATAGCGCAATAAAACCAAGGACGTCGTTCACTCAACTCGCCAATTAGTACAAAACTCGCTGTATGTTCCAGAGAGCTGGTTTTAAGCCATTTTTTTAAACCCTACGTGTTGGCCAATTTAACACCCAAATCGTTCCAACAGCTGATCGGACGAGTTAACGCCGACAATAAGTCAACGTGCGTTTAGCAATTATACAACGCCGAGATACCCCGGCCACACTAATCATTTATGTCCGTTTCATCACGCTGTAGCTTATTCGTATTCAATTGAATACACAATAAGTAAACTAAATGGAAGAGTATGCTATCATGCGAAAATCCAGAAGCGAAATTTGTCACATATTACCGCTACAATTGTACTAGTAATTACTTCATTATACATTTTTTAAGTGACCGGAGACACGCGTCTACTTTTAATTTGAAAACCTTCTCGTCACGTTTTTCTCACCAACCTTGCAATTAGGTACGAGACGCGCCAATTGTATAGAATATACAATACCATCGTACATTGTCGTGTGTTAAACGCCTCTTACCGAAAAAAACATACACCTATGCTCTTTTTTTTTTGCTAACTCCTTAATAACAACGCTTTGCACAATGCATCCTCCTACAGGTAAACTCACCGGCTGAGTGATGTCATGCACCGATTTACTACTTCAATTTTTCACCTTTACACTGCGATTGTTTGTCAGGAACCGGTGATAGATGGCATACACCTAACTTCCATTTCAAGGCTCGTGCTGATCAAAAGATACTAAACGTCTGCACGTATATGTAATATCCGGATCGATCTCATTTACACCAGAGACCAACGTATCGATGAAATTATGGCCGGATATTGTGGGAGCAACAAAGCGTTAACAAGTGAATTTTTAATTTTACTCGAGTCCGGGTTTGATTTTTTTTCACAAGTGTAAATACTCGTAAGAACAGAGTGGTATTTTTTTGGATTTATAAATGAAATGTGCCCATTTTGAGCTACCCCTTGAACTTAATACTTCAATTTACTCCATACAATCACAAAATATAAGTAAATATAGATCACACATCTTTGGAATCTAATTAAGACGTCCTTTTCCAACGATCGTCAAAGAAGATCAAAAGTTGGCAATTCAAATTTTCCAAAAGAACAAATGGTATGAGCAAACGATGCCCCATACTAGAAAGTCAGTACTTCGACGACCATTGCAAATCAAAACGCAAACGAATCATTGCTTTCATTTACTCCTCCTCATCTTCGCAATTAAATCCGATCAAATCCTCGCCTCTCTTCGGATTATGCAAACTTTCACACACTGCGGTCACACGAATCACACCTTATCCGCATAAGGCACCAAATATCACGTGCACGACTAGTGACAGATCACCCCAAGTTCATCGCAGAAGCAATTGTTGATTGAGGCATAATGAATGTGAGCCTTAAATTATTCAAATAAGCCTTGAAATTTTTTGTGAATCGATTCATGATAATATGTAAGATAGGGTGGAAGATTTCGGTCATCCATGAGCGTTAATTTCATATTTGGGGAGATAACACGATGAAAATCATTTCCTGTTATTTTCATTTCTTCGTGTTTTTTTTGGTATTTATTTTCAACCACATAAGAAATTTATTTTATCTTGTTAAACCTACACAAATGTGAAAAAAAATCTTTCACGAAAACTTGAACACTTCTCGCATTTTATGAAAATTGGGTAAAAAATCTGTAATAAATTATAAGAATGTTAAGAAAATTTGTGACACGTGGGAAAAATGTGACATATGACAAAAATTGGTCACATTTTTTAAAAAGTAACAAAAATTAGTAACTTTTTTAATACAAAAAATATTGGTCACACTTTTTGAAAACGCGACAAGAAATTATTCACATTTTTCAATAAAAGATTAAAAAATGGTAACATTATTGAAAAAAAGTGACAAAACGGTTACATTTCTACACAGTAACAAAATTTAGTCACATTTTTTAATAAAAGGTTAAAAATGGCCACATTATTTAAAAAAGTGACCAAAAGTGACCAAAAAGTGACAAAATTTAGCCTCACTTTTTTTAAATCCTGAAAAAATTAAAATTTTTTAAAAACATTGGTCACATTTTTTGAAAACGCGACAAAAAAGTAGTCACATTTTTCAATAAAAGATTAAAAAATGGTCACATTTCAAAAAAGTAACAAAAATTGGTCACATTTTTTTGAAATCATGGCAAAAATTGACATTTTTTGAAAACACGGCAAAAATTAGTCACATATTTCAATAAAAGATTTAAAAATGGTCACATTTTTAAAAAGTAACAAAAATTGGTCACATTTTTTGAAAACACGACAAAAATTAGTCACATTTTTAAATAAAGGATTAAAAAATTACCAAATTTTTAAAAAATGAGGAAAATGGCCACTTTTTTAAAGTGACAAAATTGGTCATATTTTTTGAAAACGCGACAAAAATTAGTCACATATTTCAATAAAAGATTTAAAAATGGTCACATTTTTAAAAAGTAACAAAAATTGGTCACATTTTTTTGAAATCATGACAAAAATTGACCACATTTTTTGAAAACACGACAAAAATTAGTCACATTTTTAAATAAAGGATTAAAAAATTACCAAATTTTTAAAAAGTGAAAAATGGCCACTTTTTTAAAGTGACAAAATTGGTCATATTTTTTGAAAACGCGACAAAAATTAGTCACATATTTCAATAAAAGATTTAAAAGTGGTCACATTTTTAAAAAGTAACAAAAATTGGTCACATTTTTTTGAAATCATGACAAAAATTGACCACATTTTTTGAAAACACGACAAAAATTAGTCACATTTTTAAATAAAGGATTAAAAAATTACCAAATTTTTAAAAAGTGAAAAAATGGCCACATTTTTAAAGTGACAAAATTGGTCATTTTTTTGAAAAAAGTGACAAAAATTAGTCACATTTTTCGAAAAGTAACAAAAATTGGTCACATTTTTTCCAAGAATATAACAATAATTTGCCACTTTTTTTTTCAAAAAAAAACTACAAGTATTATCCATAGACGTTGAGGACCATAAAATAAAAGTTTTTTGAATTGAATTATTTTTCAAAATGACAAATATTTGCCACAAAAATTACATTTTTTAAACCCTTCAACCACTCCCCCCCCCCCCGAAACGCTGCTCTTCTTTTCTCGCCAACTCTGCTTGGAATCACCACCGCTCATCACCAAAACTCCAGTCGGATGGAAAAAAAGGTCAAAAAATGAATGATTCAATATCTCCGTTATCACCACCAATCTAAGCCATGAGGACATTTTTCTTCGCAATGATACCGCGTAAACGCTTGAAAATACGACACCTAACCAAGGTCGTAAATCTTTCATACTACGTGCCGACGTTTCGCGTAAATTATATGTAAAATAATTCAAATACTTAAATAATTTAGCATTCATTTATATCGAAGCATTTCCAATGTACAAATAATTTGGCTCGATTTGAAATTTATTTGCATTTCGTTGCATCGCAATTACACCTTTGGTTTTTAATCCAAGGGTGATTCGGGTAAAAATGCAATCGAGTAAATTTTCAGTGCACGTGCGACATGCATTCTATGATAAATTAAAAAAATCCCGTTAGAAAGATATTAATTAAAATTAATAAATTTGTTTTTACGTATTCCAACGTCCTTAAGGCATATAGTGATTATAAATTTGGCAAAGTTTCTTAGTTATGATGCATTTTCAATGGAAATCCTCTTTCACTGGATGATAAAACCTTCGAAGAGGTTTTTCAACTTTTAGTAGGTTCACCTTGAATTTTGTATTTGAAAAAAAAAATAGGTAAAGGAATAAACAACTTGATATAACGGAATCTGATTAAATGTAACGTAGATAAAAAAAATATAGAATTGAAATATCTTATCTTTGAGAGAATAACGTCCGTTTGGACTTTTCGACTGAATTTCTTTTACCAAAATCTCAGTATAAATGTTTTTCTTAGAAATAGGTCAAATTTATTAATAAAAATTTTATTAGTTTTTTCGTTTATTTTTCTTAAAACTATCATTGGTTAATTACGAGTAAAAAGAATATGTCAGTGAGACAGGAGCAAATTTAAGAACGGATGAAAAATAACCAAAATTCGTCGACTGATTTGCTCCCAAGGCCGTTATAATTTTCCATCGATAATGAAACCATTTTCAAAACGTGGGATATTTCGAGAATGGCGGGGAGGGGATGGTGTTAAAGCTACCAAAATAAAGCGCCTTCTCCGATTACATACATTACACGCGATCGATTGAATGGAACTATAAGGAGAAAATTTGAAAGGAGAAATTCAATACGTGAAAAATTCCCAGTGCTACCAAACAAGCTATTAAATTTTCACAAAAAGGATACCTCGCGTTCGATAATGGGAGAGAAAAATACGCGATAAAATCTCTTTTTACATTGGGAATTGTCATTGACGAAAGATCGAGAAAGGGCAAGAGCAACGTTAGGGTTTTCTTTTATTGTAGACTCGTCGAATACACGCGCGGATTTCTTATTCGGTTTGTTAAATAAGAGGAGAGAAAACCGGCGCGTAATAATACTGTCAATAAGTTCGCCTTTTGACGGTTTCACGTTCGATAAAGATCGCTCCTTTTATAAGCAATCATCGCAGCAAGGTCAGCCTTGATACCGAAATTCCAATTTGTTCGTGTTACAGATTTATGTCGCGACTTCGGACAGCTCTATTTTTCCGCTGCGCTTGTACGCGCGCGAAAAATCACGTTTCGCAACTTGGCTTAAATTTATGTACTTTTTTACTTCACCTTGGATGCTGGAAGCTAAAGTGACAATTTCTCCTAGATAACTTCCAAGGCTGCAGTCTGTTTTGCAAACTTATCCGGTTCTTTTACCTTAAGTTTAGCCTCGCTTCAGCGCTAACTGGTTCGCGTGATATTTGCATCGAACATGTCGCCGCGGTTTTCCTAGTAATTCGTAGGTGTTTTCCTGCGACGACGCGATCGTGTCCTATGGTGTCCACAACAGTGCAAATAATCGGCATCATATTATGCTAATTGATATTCCATTTAAAAACTTTCCTTCTCGACTGGTCCTACGGTTCATTGTCTTTTACATACCATCCGCCCCGAAAACACTACAAAGGCAACTTGGTCTATACGTCTTTGTGAAAAATGTCTTCTTGTGGTGGGAATTTCAGATGGTCAACAAGTTACACAGTGGAGGGGGGTGAAACCTCAAAATTGTCATTTTTCACCCAGAAAGTGACAAAAAAGTAATCGCGGGACTCGATAAAGGAGTGTTCTGTGATACCAGATATATGATGTTTTTCAATAGACAGAGGCACAACTGCTTGCTATGGCACGTTAAACTCACTTTTCATGATATTTTTGTCCTTTTTTTGAAAAAACTCGACCGCAAAATCTTAACCTTTACTTCTCCATTACTTCCTCATATATCGAAGTAAAACAAAAATCACACATAATTTCTCATCTTCATCTAATTAACTAAACGGTTTCACCAAGCACCTCAAAAATGACAACGGAGTGCTAGTTGATCTTAAATTCCGATAGAGGTGCCGAGGACTATTTTTTCACGTCATATACTCTTTAACCAATGAAAAAGCAGGATATTTAAACATGCAATAAGGAACAGCGCTCCTCGCGGATATCAAATGTACAATTATTCACAAAAATTCGTCAATTCGCATAAAGAAAATGAAGTAACACTAACGAAGTAACCATCTCCTTAATACCAAAAAACCTTAAAGGAGCCCAAGCTTCATTTTGCTAAACTTCCCTTGACTGCTTTTTTAAAAATTATTCCGGCTGGTTTTTGCTTGTATATTCTACATCGTTTGATATCCAATCTTTCGAATTTTTAAGAGGGCGTCTTTCAAGGTTTTTTGGTTCTCAAGCAGTGTTGCCAGGCGTGGTGATTTTTAAAATTTTCAGTTTTGTAATGGTCTTGCAAAAGTGGTAATTTTTTGGTAATTTTTGGCCAAAATTTTGATTTTTCTAATTGAAAAAAAACCATACCTATTCTAACACTGATAAAATGATTATTTAGACAACGTTTACACTGAAATTCCTGAAAGGATGCATCTCAAAACTGAAAATAAGATGTATCACATTTCAAAAGAATGTATTTTAGGAAAACTAAGCAGACTTGTTATTGGTCTAAAAAATTGTTAGCTTTTTGAGATTAAAGACGCGTCTGAACTACCAAAAAATAGCAGGAAAGAGTAATTACAGGAAATTTACCGATTATTATAGGTAATTTTCCAATTAACATGAGTAATTACGGGTAAATTACTGGTAAATACGGGAAATTTACCAGCAATTACGGATAATTTACCAATAATTACAAGTAATTACGGGTAATTTACCAATAACAACAAGTAATTACGGGTAATTTACCAATAATAACAAGTAATTACGGGTAATTTACCAATAATTGCAAATAATTACAGGTAATTTACCAATAATAACAAGTAATTACGGGTAATTTACCAATAATTGCAAGTAATTACGATTTCTTTACCAATAATTGCAAGTAATTACGATTAATTTACCAATAATTGCAAATAATTACGGATAATTTACCGATAATAACAAGTAATTATGGGTAATTTACCAATAATAACAAGTAATTACGGGTAATTACCAATAATTGCAAGTAATTACGGATAATTTACCGATAATGAAAAGTAATTACGGGTAATTTACCAATAATTGCAAGTAATTACGGATAATTTACCGATAATGAAAAGTAATTACGGGTAATTTACAGATAAATACGGACAATTTGCCAGTAAATACGGGTAATTTACTAGTAATTACGAATAATTCGCCAGTAATTACAGGTAATTTACTGGTAAGTGAGGCTAGTTAAAGGGTAATTTATCGGTAATTACAGGTACTTACGGATAATTTACGCGTAATTACATGTTATTATGGATAATTTGTCGGTAATTACAGGTAATTTACGGGTAATGATGGGTAATTTATCGGTAATTACGGGAAATTTACCATAAATTCTGTAAGCGATGATGTGGTGATTTTTCGTCTATTTTTTTTCCGGCAACACGGTTTTTAGGAGCGGCGTCCTCGAAGAAAATCTAAAATAAACCGTAACTTCGGTACTTACGGGAAGCAATAGCGCACAAATACATTGGACTACTGGTTTTGGTCATTTTTACACGAATCCATGCCACGAGTGCTGCAACAAAACAAAGCCAATAAATACCATGCAAACACCATCGTTCAAGCTGTACAGGTACAATACGTATATTACATAATATCAACCGATATGAATGGCGCGTTAATACAAAAAAAATTCCCGATTATGCTCCCGCAACGGTTGCAAACACCGGTATCGAAAGTTTACAGCTATAAAAAATATAGAATTAACGTCGAAGCATCCACCGAAGCATCGATGACCCACATATTACTACGCAATTGGCCATAAAAAAAATACTTTCCTATTATCCAAACAGGCAGACGAGATAACAAGATGACACGGGCGGCAGCGGCTCATTAAGAGACACCTGCTACACACTGCCGACGTTTGAAGGCTACGTGCATCCATTCGAAAGCGGTTTTCTTCGACGATTGTTTTTCTCGGCGCTTGTAAACACACCGGACGACGACCAACGCAGTATCGATCATAAACCCCCAAAATAACCCTTGAACTTGACACCGAACCAATTAAATAACGCGAGCCTAAATTGGCGAAAATTCACCTTGTCGCCTTCTCGACCGAAGTATCAACAATGTAATGCCAACGAATATTATAATTAATGGCATTTTCCGTTTAATTTTTCCAAGCTCGAAGACGGTGGAAAAGGGTACGAAAACATCACCTTTTTTCGGGCCCCATGAAAAAAATCATTGCCAATTCGTCTATTCTTTAAGGTTGACATTCCTACCATATTTTATACCGATCATTTCCATACAAACCGTAAATTAGTAGGCTTGTCCGCGAGAAAAAATATTCGTGTTTTTTTTTTGGCCATTTTAATCGTTCGATTCGACGAGTGCGTCACGTAATCGAAATTCTACGCAATATTTTAAAATATTTTTCCGAAGAAAAATTCTCAATGCGAACGAGAAACCGAGCACGCGATCGGCGTGTATTTTCGATAAGAATCCAACGACCGCCTCGAATTTTCCGCGAAGGGCTATTTTTTGGTAACCTTAATTTTTTTCCACGTCCAAGGCCTTCGTAAACAGGCTGAGTAAATATTTCGCCGAAACGAGGTGAGAACGTGTTGGTAAATATTTGCATTTCGAGATTCTTCTTCGTTACGTGTGGTTTTGAAATTTTCAAAATATTTCAGAAATTAGAAACGAGGGGAAAATTTCGAAAAAAATGCGAGTATGTCTTCTCAATAATTTTTATTATTATTCTTTAATTTCGGTTCCAATTATTTTGGCCATTAAACACGTTGCTTCATTTCTTCATGAAATTGAGGTGAATGCTCTTTAGTCTTTACGAGTTAAAACGTCTGTTTGCAGATAATTTATTAATTATTAATAAATATCTAATTTCAACGCGATATTCCATGGATGTAATTACCCACCATGGAAAAAATTGATACTTCAATGAATTCTTTGGAAAATTAACCTATGTACTTCAATATCAAAAGTAAGGTGGCTAATTCGTCGAAATAATTTCCTCACCGGTGAAGATCATCAAACGGCAAAAACATACGATTACGTAATATGAAGAAAAAAATATTCGGTATTAAAATTTTCAATCTTTCAGACAATGTAATAACTTATAAATAGTTAGAAATCTTGGCACATTCGTACGATGCCAGTCGTAATTACAATTGAGTAAAAAAAAATCAATTAACCGTATTTATTTGGTCGTAATTATCAATCATATCATCGGTATATATTCTCCGTGAAAAGACCTTGGATTTATTAATGACGGCAGTAATCAAATTACCCATACAAAATTGATGAAAGAATACAAATCCTATATAGTGCTTGTCGATACATTAAATCGATATTACCCCTTTTATACACGAACACACTCGTATACATTCCACGATGAACAAAAAAAAAAGGCGATAAATCATTTATCATATTTTACAACGCATCGAAAAAGAATGAACAGACTGAGAAAAAAAAGCCACACTAAATATTCATTATAACCGGCTAACATAATTATCGCTTATTTTCCAACCGCAAATCAACCACTCCAGCAAATTGACGACGAAAGCGCTAATACGAGTGGCGAGCTGATGCAAAGAAATTACCATTTTTGCGCTGAGACGACGTTAATAAGCGGTTACCCAGACGCAGATACAATGTAAACCCAAATTATGTGCAATAAAGTTTCAAATCAAGGTCAAGTGTACGGCCTAAACTCATGTACAAAGACATTAATGTCAAAATGGTTAGAATTTTAATAGTCAATTTTCTCCATTACAATGGTTCGCAGATCACGTCCGTTTAAAATTCACGTAATTTTTCTCTAATCCTTAATCAAGTGAAAGGATAAATCCGCCTAAGAACTCGTGGTTCGCCCCTCGTCGCAGGTTCGCGAAACTACCAATTAATAATGCAGCTGCTTCTTCGACGTACCAGCGAAAAATAGATCATATGACGAGGCATATGTTAACCTTGACAGTAAAATTTTCGACGCTTAACCCTACAAGGTCAAAGGGTCATGAGATATAAAGGTTATTAGGTCCGCGAAATATTAATAATTACTGAAGGGGTCGATTAGACCATAATATGCGTTAAAAATCGTGAATTTACGCGCGAGTGCGGCTCGTTCCAATGAGACGCCTTCGTACCGAAATTTAGGCAAATATATTAGCACACGATTCATGCTTAAATTATATTTTACGATAAAATTATTTGACAGTTCGAGTATTTATACTCGTGTGAAATTTACAGAATTCTTCACCACCGTACATGTGTCAGTGTAAAAGTTTCCTGCGATATCAATCGGCATAAAAATAACATTAAAAATGGAAAGACCATTAAACATAAAATTACTAGCAAGAACAATGCTATTACATCAATGTACTCTAAATGCACTATAGCGCTGAATAAAAGATCAGAGGGAGATTGCTTGTAAATTAAATCATCTTCTTTAGAAAAATACTACGCCATGAAACGATACATAAAAAGAAACTGAATTAACACCGAGGGCGAAATGAATCTTCGTTAATTTCAGACAATAACAGGCATTGTATGAATAATGAATAGTTCTAAATTTACGAACATATTTTCAATTAATTTGGTAGATTGTTCACGCTTGAACGAATATTAAATGCGTGTTTTCATCATGCAAAGAGTAGGTAATAGTATCAGCCAACATTTTTTCTAGATAAGTAAGTGAAAATTTACCTCTCATTTCGACGATTTGATGCACGCTTTGGGACAACGGAACGCCAGAGAAACACCGCGGAAAGCACTAATAATATAATTAAAATTACATTATCATTTGAAAACAAAAATCGCGATAATTTTTTCAGCACGTTGTAAAAATAAAATTGATCGGAAGAAGAGAAACTGCAGCAGTCGTGCATTTTTCAACGACATAAATGGCGGATACTTTATACTTTGAAACGAAATTTTTGCATATTAAGATACATTTCTCGAAAATCTTCGATAAATATTTCGCGACATGATTCTCAAATTTGAGTAAAAACTAAATTTTTTTCAAAAAAATGAAACCATTATCAGCTGATGAGCTGAAATTCGTTACTTAAAGTTCATCACATCAAACGAAGTAAAACAAAATGGTGGTTTGAAAATGTGAATCATATTTGAAAGAAAAATTTGCAATTTGTTGGAAGCTATTTCATTTTAAAATGAATTTTAATAGTTTTTTTCTTTAAAAAACGTCGATAATTTAAAAAAAAATAAAAAAATGTGAAAATATTTTTAGCTTTTTTGCTCGTTAAGTGTGAACATGGTTTTGAGAAAGAACAAAAATAAACGAAAATCATTTCGTTTCTTTATCAATCCGTCTTATTTGTAAATCTCTTTTTTTTTATTTAAAAATTTTTTTCTAGTAAATTATTGAAATAAACGACATTTATTGTAAAATTTTGGTTATAAAAGTATTATTATTTTGTTATTAAAAGCTGTAGAACATCGAAAATGTTGGAAAATTATGTATGCATAACTAATAACGTAACAAAACATTAACCAAATATGAGTCGGCTAAACATTTTTCCAAAAAGTCAACAAAATTTTTCTAATCATAAATTGTCTCCTCCTCCCCCGGATTTGAAATTTTTCTTTCTTTTTGTTTCTAGCCACGTTCCGGCAGGGAAAATTTCATTTAGTTCATTTAAAAATTGGAAAATTGTGTAAAATATTACAATAATTGCTACGATACATCTCAGTGAGTCGAATTTTTCAGTACACATTTGGTTACACAAGTTTCTCATCAATTTTTTTTAACTTCAGTACGTATGCTTAATTCTTATCATACTAAAATTTTTCTATTATCTGGTTTTTCGGCACGTTACGTTTTGTTTTAATCGTTACTTTTCGGTTTTTTATTCAAAAGTAACGTGTCATTTAATTTATTAGAAGGTGTTTGTGTATTTCCCGAATTTTTTTCGTTATCGTCGCTGTACGGTATTTCTTCCTATTTCTTATAATTATTTCTATTGATATATCTTTTAGATTATTATGGCAGCATTATTAGAGAAAAATTCGGTCTGGACTGATAAACATCTGTATGACGAAGCTGAAAGGGTTTACTACGAAAATTTAGCCAAAGTAAGTGATTTCCTTGCTTATTGATCGAGAAATTGTAATTCTAAGAAAATATTCATTCTCTAGGGCAGTATTACCAGCGTAAATCCAGTGTCACTGGCTAAAGAAGTGGCTAAAGCTCGCGAGCATATCAAGCAGTCTTTGGAAAACGTTGGTTACCTATTCAATAATTCCACCTGAAAGATTCCATTAATCACTATCGTTTGTTATTTAGGTAGATGATATAAAATTATCGCCTTCGTCTTCGTCTGACAAAAATGTACAAAAACAATTAGCTGATGTTGAACGTCAAGTATCTGGCATTAGAAAAGGTATTTTGTGTTGTGGATGATTAACTATTCGTATTTCATTGACGTTCACTAATTCCGTTATTTTGTACAGAAATCCAAGATTTACGATTGGCGTTTTCAAGCTTAGAGAATTTAGTTAAGAACTTGTGTTTAGGAGATGCACAATCTCAAAGTAATGTATGTAAGAAACCAGAAACAAATGTTTGTAAAAAACCTGAAGCTGCCAAACCATCCCCGAAAGACGATGATGATGTCGATCTTTTTGGTTCCGAATCTGAGGTATTGTGAGTTATTATCTTATTTATTGATGGTATTTATTACTTGTTGAATTTTCAGGATGAAGATGATGAAGCGAAAAAAATTAAGGAACAACGAGTAGCCGATTATGCTGCAAGAAAATCTAAAAGTTCGTAATGACAAACAGTTTTTATTGTGGTGAATGTTCATTGGATCTTACATGAACGATTTTTTTTCACAGAACCAGTATTAATTGCTAAATCAAATATTATATTGGATGTTAAACCTTGGGATGATGAAACCGATATGAAAGAATTGGAAAAAGAAGTACGAAAAGTCGCTATGGATGGTTTAGTTTGGGGAGCATGTAAGCATATAAATTGTTACAGCTTATTAAATCGTCCATTGATGTCTGACGATTGCATTTTTTCCGTAGCTAAACTCGTCCCATTAGCCTATGGAATTCATAAATTACAAATATCTTGCGTTGTAGAAGATGAGAAAGTTTCTGTGGACGAACTTCAAGAAAAATTACAGGATATTGAAGATTATGTAAGTGCATATAAGCAAATTTTTTCTTAAGCTTTGCTTTTTTGTTTCTTATAATAATTTTTCTTTGTTAATATGTTACAGGTTCAAAGTGTCGATATCGCAGCTTTTAATAAAGTTTGAAAGTAACTTCATGAATACTCCCGGAAATTATAATTTCTTTCAACACTTACTTTCATTTTTAAACTATATGAAATAAATTCGTGTATCATTTCTATCATTCAATTACGTTTTAGTTTTTATTTCATTTTTATAATGAATTATCAATTATTATTCATTAAACCAACAAGACAAGTAATGAGAAATTTAGAATAATTAAGAGATGAGAAAATTAAGAAAAAAATTTTAAAAAAAACTGAAAAATATTTTGTTAGTTTAAGGAAAACCAGAGTACGCTGGTAACAAAAAAAACTGAACAATTCAACAGTTCTTGTTTTTTTGGTCTGTGAATTTTGTTTTTTTTTTAGATTTGAAAGAAACACAAAAAAATTATATCTTTGAATTTAGAGTTTGAAAATAAAATGAAAAACTATTAATAAATTGTTTCATTTAGTTTTTTAATAATTTTGTTTCTCTTATTTCAATGATAAAGTCAAGTTATTAATTACGTTGAAGAGACATAAGTAAACACTTTGTTGTTACATAAAGTTTTTCATCAAACTCGAATATGGCGTTGATGCAAAGAAGAACTAATGTAAGATTATCTTCCACTTTACCTTTCATATTATAAATGATATTTCTATTACGTTCAAGCTTTACAACCATATTCTATACTGCAGGTACGTCTACCACCTGAAGTTAATCGTATCTTATATATCAGAAACTTACCTTACAAAATAACCGCAGAAGAAATGTACGACATTTTTGGCAAATATGGAGCTATACGTCAAATCAGGGTGTTAGTGTCATTTTCACGCGTTCTCTTGAGTTAACTTTTACTCAATATTCATAGCCTTTTCAACTTTCAGAGGTAATACAGCTGATACTAGAGGGACCGCATTTGTTGTTTATGAAGATATATTTGATGCGAAGAATGCTTGCGATCATCTTTCCGGCTTCAATGTTTGTAATAGATATTTAGTTGTTCTTTATTATCAGGTAAGGCAGTGTTTCTATTTAACGATATATCTTCAAAAATGAAGAATACTCAAATTTTTATTCACTGTTTCAGTCTAATAAAGCATTTAAGAAAGTGGATGTTGAAAAGAAGAAAGAGGATTTGGAGAAAGTCAAAACTAAATACGGATTGGGTGAAGAACGTAAATGAGTCATTTTCGGTATTCGAAGTTCGCGCACTTGCGACTTAAATTGGATGATGTATCATCGGTCATGATACCTACACGTGCAAAGTTGTAAATGTTTGTAAATATTTTTTATTAAATAAATTTAATATACTAAAATAATTTATTATCGAGAACATAATTAAAATTAATCTTACAAAAAACGGACATAAACAATTTAATTTCAAAACAACACTCTATTCGCGTGTAAAAATAACAAAGGATCAACCATATTAACTTTCAACGACGCGCGTTTATAAACAAAATTTAAATAATCTTTAATAGAGTGATTTCCGTTGAAAATAATAGTAGCAGGAATGCAATGGTATTTATGAGCTAACCTAACCAAATTTGGGCACTTGCTACTCATATGCTGCCACCACTCCAGCGGGCATTCTTCTAGTAAAGCACTGGTTGCTGTCTGATAATATTGTACTTCTAATTTGACTTTATCTTGTTCTGTTAAGTTAGGTTTATTGACACAGAATGAACCAAATAGCACGTTAATACCCGAATGTCTGGATTTTTTGTCAGTCGATGGGCTTTTCGTAGAAGCTATAAAAAAAAACAACACAAATGTAATTTGTTCATTATTGAAATACCAGCGTAATATCTAAATTCTTACAGCTTGTAGATTCTTCGACGCTAAGAGATCCTTCATTTTTTACCAATTCGTTTAGAAGTGCTGTTAAACTTTGGCCTCCGTTGAAATGTTCATCTTGCTGTATGAAACTTTTGAAGCGCGGATCTAACGATGTGGCGACTTGGGTTAAATTATCGACGACTTCGTCATTATATGCTTTATTCAGGTAATGTTTCATGGTGTTCTTCAATTGCTGCATAAGAATTGAATCACTATCATCCACTTCTAGCCTCGAACTGTTCACTTTCCAAATTAAAGGTTTGACTAGCGAAATCGACGGATTTTTCTCTTCGAATAATGTTATTACGATGGTTTTCAAAGGCTCGAGCAGATTTACCAGATCTTCGATTATTTTCCAGTCTTCGTTCGTTAAGGTAGTGCCATTCACTTGAGCAGAAGCATCGTTAAGGACTTGTAAAATGGTGTTTTTTCTTCGCAGTAAGCCTCTCAACATGTAGTATGTTGTCAACCAGCACTTCGGTTGATCGTAATTCAACATATTATCATCGTTTTCATCGTAATCATCTTCTTGCGTCTCATTGAAAGGATTGTCGTACACGCCGATTTTAATTTCTTGAATAAATTTTACAACTGTACGACATTTATCTAGAATAACTGCGATCTCAGAATGTTTGAAGCAATGCTCTGCGCATAATTTTTGCAGCACGAATAAAAAGCAAGGCAATATGGATAGGTTTTTGATTGTCAATGCTTCTTTTAGTTCTTCACAGTCTGATGCAACAATGACTCCTGTTACTGCATTAATATCAATGCACCATTCGTCGAATAACTTCTCTAAAACTGATACCCAATGCTGTGTAGTTTCAGAACCGGTACAATAGACGGTAGTTAGTAATTTAACGAATAACCGTGGTTCGCCGTTTTGTAAATAATGCATATAAATTGATACGCATTTTAAGCCATCCAACGTTTCCCATTCTTCGACGCTAATTGAGGTATTACTCAAGCAATTCGATATAATAGTACTGTAAACTTGTTCTTTGCAGGAATTGTACAGCGTCGGGATTAATTCTTCGACGATTTTCTTTTCATTTGGAACCATAACGGTTTTGTTACATAAACTCGACATTAAATTATGAAATCCTTTGCCGTCAACAATATCAGTCGATACTAAATCGGTTACGATGAAATTCACAACAGCGTCTGTAATTTCGGCTGATTCATTGGGGTCGCTTTGATCATGTCTAACGTCGTTATAATCGGCTAGCTCTTCGTTATTGGGGAATATAATGGCGATATTCGATATATCCGATTCGCTAACTTCTTCAGTAACCACTACCTGAACCTCTCTATTTTCTTGACTTTTTTTCGACATGCTTCCCATATTAAAATCGAGGGTTCCGTCCATATTCCTGCTATACATATTTTTCAATACCGAAGTTTTAGGACGTTTGGGCGTATTGCCATTCATAGGCGGAGGTTTCTCGGCTTCTTCCATTTCAATCTTGCGGAAAATGTTCTTGTGTCTGCTGTGCAAATGCATACGCAAATTGCTGGTATTACGATTGTAAATCATTTGAGATTTGCAAATGACGCAGACAATCTTCTCTCTTGTTAAAATCGAGCCGTCGTCGTTGGCCGGAAATCCGAAGTACTTCCAATAAACGCTCCTCATTCGTGTCGGTACGACCAATTTTTTGTAGTATAATGGCACCTTTCGCCGTGCCAAATCGTACCCTGGGTCGACTAAACAATGTTCTAATTCCATTTCTTCGGGTTTATTATTTATACGTTTGATCATTTTTTGGCGCTATTATTTTATTAAATACATATCGTATTAATATAATCGATACGATTGAATATAAAAACGACTTTTTACCTTACCAATGATGAAATCGAATTGTTTGATTGAAATTGATTTCAGAACTTCATAATATCGAAACACGTAAATCGATAAAAACAATAATTAAGATCAAAAGAAATGGCCGAACTCGATTGTCAGTTTACCAAATAAAGAGTTTTAGTTGTAATGGATGAATGCCAATAAATACGCAAAATCTTCAATCGAAACTGCGCAAACATCTTTAATTACCGTAATTTACGTAATTTACGTGTAATTACGTATACGATATTTCATTCGAAAGGAATTCACATTTGAATTATCCAATAAAATTCGATTTCAATAATCATTGAATTATTGCTTAATTTGATAAAAATTTTAGAATTTTATTTTTAAAAGTGATTATTAGAATTTGATTAATTAATGAAATTAATACCGAACTTGTTATCGTTTGGTCAAGTAAGCCGGAGATTTCTTTTTCTTCCTAGTTCCTATGTACCAGATTACCCATAAGGTACCCATTTTCCGATTCATTGTACCGGCATGATCATTCTCAATATTTGATAGCTAACAAGAAATTAATTAGCATACATATGTAAATTTATACAATTCAACATCTTTGTAATTTGTACTAGAATGATACTGAATGAAATTCATCAATCGAAGAATGTTTTCTTAATTGAAACGTGTTAAATTGTTATCTGATAAATTTTATCGTTTTACAAAAATGATAATTCTTTCCGGATAGTTCGCGTGGAGTTTACCTGCAAAAAATTTTTGGAATGTAGCCTTTTTTCCTGCTATAATTACTTAATCTTTTATGAACTAATATTACAATCATGGTAAATAATTGTTACGTTTAAAGTAAAAACAATAAACACTCATCACAACTTCATGCGTGATTTTATCAAGAAAATTTCAAGTTTCGAGAAATGATTTTGAATCTGAAATCGTTGTGAGTTTGCAATATAGATCTTTTACAGTTCGTTAATATTACGTGATTTCATCCTACATGTTTTGGTCATTTATGTTATTTCAGATCAACCCATTTCATCATAGTCCTAATATGCTACGGTTTCATGATTCAAAAAGGTAAGATAAAAGATGATTATATTTGATTTACATATAATCAACGTTTTATTATTCTTTTTCAGTTGATTCGAAAAAAGGTTCCAAGCAAGGCACTACTGGTGAATAGCTACAACTTCATATCAAATAATGTATTAAAATATCTAATAAGCTATAGATTATTATTTTTGTAATCTATTTCAGCGAAAAAAAAAACTCTCAAAACGACGGCGACTACACAAACAACAATAATAGAATATGACGAATTCGGAAATATAATAACACCCACAACCCCAGATTGGAATGCTTTGAAAAGATCTAAACTAGGTATTTAACTATTGGCGGTGAAAATTTGAACATTTCAACGGGGATTTTTTCCTTTCAGCTTGTACTAGGAAAGCGAAAAAAGGTATAATTTGGCCAAAATGGATGGTACCGAGAAATCGAACTCCGAGGGTTCATCCTCAGAAACTAAAACGATTAAAAACCGCTTTCCTCATTCAGGATCCTGATAAAACGACCAGTAGGTACTTGAAATAAAATACATGTTTGACGATTATTAATAATATTCGTAATTTTCACGAATCATTGCAAATTGAATAACAATAAAATTTTTCATCGATTTTAGCCGAAAGAGAATCTAAAAGATTTAAGAAAAGTAAAAGAACTACGAACTATTCTTACGTTAGCGAATTACTTCTAGATTTCTACGCAGGTTGGTATATTATTGAAAATATCTTCGTTATTTGATTTTAATAATATCGTTTTTTTAGCTCCTACCAAAGATCCGTGGCCGTACACCCATAGTAATGTAATTGTAAAAATGAAAAATGTCGTTACGCCTGATTTTAACGATAATATAACGGGATCAGTAATCTTCCTTCATGGAGAAGGTAATTATACCCTGAAATCTTATCTACCAACACTTTCGTTAACTCGGGGTAATTAAATGTAACAGGAATAAAAGGTGGTTCCATGAGAATATGGGTTAGTTCATTAATGCCGTATAAACATAATTTCAAACATTTACGCCTGGTATTTCCGACATCTCCATTTATACCTTATACTCCCGCATTAGGAGAGGTAGGTTAATTATTTCATACCTATTCATTGTTCTCTTCTTAAGTTCTAATTTTCAGTACGATGTATGTTTTTTAACGATAGTTGTATATTTGTAATTCAGCTAATGTACGTGTGGTTCGATAAAGCAGATTTATTGATAAATAGCACCGAAGATCGTGCATCCATTGATAGAACCGCTGAAAAATTAATGAAGATTATTCAATTCGAGCTTGATTTAGGAATTCCAATGGAAAGGATAGCTATAGGTAGATAGATTTAATACAAAAAATATTAATTTCCGTTAAAACTCGTGATGATAATTTTTTTGATTATGTTCAAGGTGGATATGGAATGGGCGGATCTATGGCATTGCATATGGCGTACCGGTATTTAAATAATGTCGCAGGTGTTTTTGCCCTGAACTCCTTTTTAAATTTCAATTCATCCGTTTACGATGTAATTGTTTCATATTCTTTCTTGGCAATAATTTTATTAGAATTACATTCAAATGTTTTTTATAGCATTTAGCACAAAATAGCACAGAAAGAAAGCCGCCGATGTTCTTCTGTCATGGTTGGCTCGATGATTTTGTACCAATTCGATGGGGTTATAAGACGTTCAAAAAATTAAAGGAATTAGGAGCCGATGGTAAATTTCTCAAAGTACCACATGCTGATCATTTATTAGAAACTGTTCAAGTACAACTGTTGTATAGATGGTTATTCCAAGTACTCCCGGATAAATAGATGTATTTTTGATGATTATGACGCATTTTTTTAAATATCATATGCTTGTTTCGTGACAACTCGTCGATTGATAAGATCTACCCGTTGTTGAGGAAAATAAAAAACAATTCTTTAATAATATTTCAACACGAAACAAAAGTAAGAGAAATATGTACATATATACACGAAAGAAATATTACATTCTTCTTATTTGATGTGAATTAACGCATCGAGAATAAACAGGCGAATTATAATGCCCGTTTACTGATAAATTGGATATTGAAAAAACCGCCCCAGCTGCCGGTTGCTTTTTGAGTTCTTCCGGACTGAGACCTTTTTTCATCGTTGTTACATACAAAGTATCGAAATGTTTACCTCCAAAGGTCACCGAAGTTACTCGTTCCACTGGTAAAGTAATCGCATAAAGTATTTTTCCAGTTGTACCATCTACGTTGATAACCTACAGACATTTTCCAGTAGAAATTATTCATCAAGTTATCAATTATTAATGAGCAACATAATTTGATAAAAGTATAATATAGGCCTACTTGAGATCCTCCCCAACATGCTATCCAAAGATTTCCATAATTATCTATAGTCATACCATCCGGTACTCCTGGAAGTTTACTTTTTTCAAAATCTATCACAGTTTGACGATTACCTAGAAACGAATTTTTACGATGAATATCGTACATTTTCAGTTTATTACGAAGCGATTAAATTTCTTACTAATTTCGCCGTTTATGATATTATAATTAAATCTCTCAACTCGACGCGTTGGGCTATCAATGTAATACATGAATCGATTATCCAAACTCCAAGCAATACCATTTGATATGGATACTCCGGTAATTACAGGTTCTAATTTACACGTGGTATTTGATAGCCTAAATAAAGTTCCTTTTTTCGGTTCTATTACTCCGACTGGTTCTTCTAAACCCATTGTACCTGTAATTATGAAATTTTTGCGTTCGAGTTATCAATTCGGAAATCTTCGGTTAAGACTTACCTATCCATAGTCTTCCTGTCCGATCGCTTTTACCGTCATTGAAACGGTTTCCTGGTTTATCTAAATCGACGGTGTCTATATTTTCGATCAAAGGTCTCGTCGTATTTTGACCATTCCATGTCATCACCGCTAAAGTTGTACCTTTTCCGATGATAAATTTATTGTCAGATCCAGCAATCGGTATCACCATTCCGACAAATGTACCTGTGCAATAAAAGCGAGTTAATTTACATCGAGATTCAGAAGGCGTGATAATTTACCTATTTCCGCGAAGGTAAGTTGTTTTGTATGAGGATCGTATTGATATACTTTAAAACCCGATATATCGACGAAATACAGCAGTTGTTTTTCCGCATACCAGAAAGGTCCTTCGGCATGTTGCAATGGCGCTGTTAACTGTTGGATGCTGTGTTTTCTACGTAATACTTCGTACGTGCTTGGATATGGAAAGCAATACCTGCAAATTCTACGTTCATTGTGAATTTATCAACTAAACGATACGATAAAATCCAAGATGCCGGATAACGTAAACATTCAAATTACTTACCCGATGGTAACACAGCCGAAGAAAACAAACAAAGTAAACCCGATGGAATGATATTTAAAAAACATGTTTCACTACGATCTCGAAGAATCTCTTAAGAACCATCTGATGCAAATTACACCGAATCTACACGCTCAACTACAGACGAAAACAATTTTATGAACCGCAGAGAATTTAATAACGAATTATAAATTGGCCTAGCGACGAGTAACGGTAACGACTACTCACAACATTAAAATCACTTCCTGGATGCGACGAGAATTAGGTTTTTCACTTTTAAATAACGAAATTTTTCCTCATTTTGTATACTTACGCGATATTCGCATATTGAAGTGAAAATTACACGGAATATCGTCGAAAGATGAATACGTTTATTTGCATTAAGACCACGAACCAAGATATACGATTATTATAAAACCTCCGCCACTGAGCCTGATGACCTTGCTTTACAGCTAATTAATTAAACATGATACTTTCCATTTCCAGATGCGGTGATACATTATTGTTTAGACGTTATTTAAAATATCTATTATTCTGTTTCGTTGCTTTGATTTTATAATAATGCCATGAAGTGTATGTCCCTTTTAGATAACTCGGTTACGACAACGTATTGTGGATGCGGTTCCAAGCTATAAGAAAACTTCGGTACCTTCGTTTATTGAAACTTCGCATTGTGATCGTATTCACGCTTCTGATGTATTTTAAACCAGCGAAATTCAAATCAGATCTCGATTTCGTACCTTCCTACTCTTATATTCGTTTGAGTTTTACGCTCATTAAACTCAGCTACTCGAGTAACTATTGATTATGCTGACAGTGGAGTTCTAGAGTTGCGTATGAACCTACAACACAGTATCGGCTTACAATTGAAATAAGCGAGACAAATTGCAAAATAATTAAAAATAACGATTAATTATTCTAAATACCTGGTTTACCAATCGCTTGATTGAGTTTTTATTTCAATAACACACGATATACAATATAATAGCTCAGATACTTCTATTTACTTTATTTACCGGGGATCGTTGTGTGGATGTTTCCCAACAGAATGTTATGTTCAATTTATTTCAGTAGCTATAAACCAAACAATCGATACAGTGAATTAAAATAAGAACCTCAAACACATCTTTGAATTAACGTCAAGTAGAAGTATATTTTAAGATAGTTATAATTTATGTTATTTTTCAACTGCAGTTTAACAGCTTTTATTTGAATAAAACAATCGCGTACTAATTTTCCAACTCGAACTTGTAAATCATTGATTAATCTTTCTTTTCAATTCCAACAAACTGCACCATAATCAGTTTCATTTTGTGCTAATTAAACTGATTAGTTCAAGACTAAGACTTCATTGTAATAGCGAACAATTGTGATCAGAAATATGTTACAGTTCACAAACGGAATATTACGAAGTTATTAGTCAAATCGGTACCGCCATTTTGATTTTCCATTTGCATAAATCATCAAATTCTAAAAAATATAAAAACACCGTATTTCATCACTTTTATTACTTCAATTCAACAAAAATGTTCAGAACTTGGATGAATAAATACATCAATAAAGAAATTCGTTATTCGATTAAAAAAATAGGAGAAAAACAAAAAGAAGCATTAACAAATAGAACAAATTTCCGATGAAAATTTCATTTGTAAAAATCTTATCTTCTGTCCGTCTTCCCAATTCCTCTTTTTCCGGCATATAAATGTTTGGGTTTCTTAACTCCGATAAATCTATCGGCTTCTCCTTTAAGACCTTGTTTCTTGACCTTCTTAGCGATAGCTTTATGAGCAACTTTCTTCAATTTCATTTTCATCTGGAAAAGCAACATAACATGAATGCAGGGAATGAAAGAAGTAGAAATTGAGTAATTCCACATACAGCAACATCCTTAACACCAGATTCATCTCTAGGTGGACGACTTTGACTTCTGGATGCAGATCTATTCTCAGTATCGGTTTTGAGTCGTTTGGCGGGTCTGGATTGTGATCTCGATGTGGATCGTGACAGCGCTCTAGCTCTACCGCGAGTTCTCGTGAAATGAGCCTAAAAGAGAGTTTAATTAATATAAGTCTAACTTGTCGATGTCATCTAAAGTATACCTCTTCGGTGCCTTCCATATTAACACCAAGATCTTCCATTCTGTCTCGTAAATTGGAAACGCTTCGTTCCCTAACGTGAGCAGGAGCAGTTCTAGGTATCGTAGGTTTATTCGATTGTTTAATAACTCTGGATTCTTGACGCATGATATATTTTCGTTCTCTGATTTTCAAAGCTAAGCTACGGATTTCTCTAAGTGTTTCGTCTAATTCGATCTTAGGCACAGCGTAATAGCCCGCTTCTTCGCGAAGTTGTTCTTCATTTTCTAATTCTTCTAATTTCTGCACGAATAACTTCAAGTTTAATAACAATTTGAGCGATAAATCAAGTCGAAAGGTACCTTGAATAAGTTAGGATCGATGAAATCAGCGATATTACGACCTTCCCAGAATTCAGGGATGATATCGTATCTGTAATCTTCTGGTAAATCGTAGTTTTTCTTTAAATCTAGAATATAATCGTCTCCCAATTCTTCCTCGAGTTCTTTTTCCAATCTTCGTTTGATTGCTTTTAAATTTTCCAATTGATTTTTCTGTCTAACGCTTTCTGTAAGATTAATCATTGTGAAAGATTTATTCAAAAAAATAGATAATTTTGAAGAAATATAACTGACCCGGAATAAAAGGTGGTCTTTCTTTGTTATCTCGTTTTTGAGGCACAGCGACATGTAATCTGTTCATAATGCTATCGAGTTTCTTCGCATGAATCTTGTTTTCGACTCTGTACGCGAGTAACGTATCACAAGCCTGTGAAAAAACTCCGAAACGGTCAAAGGCAAGAAAAGAGATTTTACCGAGAAAATATATATTCACCTGTTGTTTAACTTCCATAATACCTTCATCAGTCATCGTAGACATTGACATGACCGGAATATTTTCATTTTCGAATACTTTCAAAGCTTCTTTGTTTTCATCACTTAATTCGCTCAAAGGCACAATGTCGATTTTATTACATACCACCATCAAAGGCTGTAGAAAACAATTCATTTAGAAATTTTGGAATAATTACCTCGGAAAGGTAATTTTTACTTACTTTATTGGTGAACAATGGCTTAATACTGTCATAAAGTTTAATTTGTTGAGCTATACTATAACCACAACGTTCGGAGACATCGACAAAATATAAAATAGCAGCTCGTAAATGAGCAAGGGCGGTAATGGCTTGCATTTCGATAATATTTCTTTCTTCCAGAGGATGATCGAGAACACCAGGAGTATCGATGACTTGCCATCTCAAATATTTATAATCAGTATGACCGACGTATAAACTTTTCGTGGTAAATGCGTACGAATGTACTTCGACATCAGCTCGCGTGATCTGCGAAAATAGTTAATAAGATTATGTCAAATTTGCACGATAAAAAGTTCCAAGATACGCACTTTGTTCAAAAAACTTGATTTTCCAACGTTAGGGAAACCGCAAAGGATGATCGTTCTAGTATATGGATCAATAGTTGGGAGACGAGATAAATGCTGCCGAACTTGTTCCAGGTAAACAAGATTGGGAGCTTGTTTCTTCATGATCGTAACCATTCTAAAAAAATCATTCCGTGTATCAATACATCAGAAGTCGTATAAAATTAAGCGCAAATATTTACCTCCCCAGAGCAGCTTTTTTCAACATTTTGCATCTGTACAGTGAATCTCCAAACTTCAGAAGTCGAACGTACTCTTTACCAACACTAAAAAGAAAAATTTACTGAAATTTCTCAACACAAACTACTCAAATTTCTCAATACATTTCACATACTTATCAATTAAATGTCTAGCTTGATTGACCTGTCCAAGGGCTAATTTGTAATGATCTTTGTCATATAAGGTATTCATTAAATCGGCATAGAATGGATGCACGTTCTGAAAAAGAACACTGAGGTGAGCAGGTGTTACATGGCAAACAATGCAAAGTACAAAGTACCTCGAGTTTGGGAAATTCTTGAATGATTAAAGATAAACGTTCGTGAAAGCTTTGCTGCGTAAACTTCACTTTACGCATATAGAATGAACGAATTCGAGATATTTTGTAATGCTTGTGAATTACAGTCGGTGTTTTCCTTTGAGTTTTTGATAACATAATATTCACTATGTCCTAAAAAATAAGGATCAAAATTAATAATGTGTATTCCTCTCGATCCTCACAACGATATCTATTTGCTAATATTAAATACAATTCGAAATCTTACTTTAGCCGTCGGAACGACGGTGATTTTCTTGAAATTGTACATCGGCATTTTGAAGATTTGTTAGAACTTTTAATCAATAATAGTACAACTTTTTGTTACGTTATATAAACCTTGATCAAGACAACACCATAACGTAATATTAATTAATAAAATTGATGCATAAAATACACAAAATTAGTGATTTTTCACTAATTTTGCAACTCGCACATTACCACGTGCAAGAGGAAAACCGATTAGAAAAATTAAAAATGTGATAACAATATGAATTTTGAGCGAGTAAACGTGATAGGGCATATTAATTAGCTTTTTTAGAAGAAAACCCGATAATTTTGCTTTTAAAAAATCTTTTAAAAATATAAATTTTAAAAATATGCTTTTTATTTTACTTTAATCAATTTATTCGGTTTTAAATTTTAAAAAAAAACTAAAATTAAGAAAAATTAAAAAGGCTACGAACTACGCCATTTTTTGCAATGACCTTAACATGATATTGAAAATCTCTGGAAGTTGAGGCATTGAGCGAAATTTCAATATTCCTATCAAAAGAAAAATGTCAATTTTTTCATTATTTGTTAATTTGTTTTACAATTCAAGATGTTTAAAGAGTTTATATATTTTATTTAATTGTCAAATTATTCAATTTTTGCGAAAATTTCATCTTATACAATATATTTTCCATTTTTTATGATATGTCCAAAAATTGAAATCATACTCCAACTTTTTATCTGTGACTATATGAATTTCTCATTTTTTTAGAATTTTGTGCATGGTAATAAAGAAAAAGAAAATTCGTAACACAAACTTGGTCCATGCCGCCGTTTAGGAATATTATTGGGTAGTGTAATTAAAATAATAATCGGTAAATAATCGATCGTGAATGTGATTCATATTCGAAATTACCTCGGAAAAGTCATTTTTCATTTGTGAAGTTAGTGCTCCATCCGCATATAATGAATGCTGATAAATTGAAAAAACTTCAAGCTCAAGTCAGAATCGGAGGCAAAGGAACACCTCGTCGAAAGAAGAAGGTAGTACATACGACAGCAGCTACAGATGATAAAAAATTACAAGGATCGTTGAAGAAGCTTGGCGTCAATACGATTCCAGGAATTGAGGAAGTTAACATGATAAAGGACGATGGCAATGTAATCCATTTCAACAACCCCAAAGCTCAGGCTTCCCTTGCTGCCAATACATTTGCCATTACTGGTCACGGAGAAACGAAACAAATTACGGACATGTTACCTAGCATCTTGAATCAACTTGGCCCCGAAGGTTTGGCTCAATTGAAACGTATAGCTACTGGAGGTATGTCAGGATCCAGTATGGTTAGCAAAGCCACAATTGACGAAGATGACGAGGTTCCCGAACTGGTGGAAAATTTCGAAGAAGCTTGTAAAGAAGAGGTTACTAAATCTAGCGTTTCTAAAGAGACTAAAAAGAATGGAGTTTAAACGTGCCTCATGTGTTGGAGTAAGTTTACAAGTAGAAAATAAGTTTTCTATTGATCAAATGACTTTAAATGCTTAACATATTTTACCTATTATAATGCTAGTTTCATTATCAAAAAAAGTAAAGTCTTTGTACTGAGTTTTTATTTTGAGATATGAGATTTTTATTAACGCAAATTGTTAATTATCAGTACATAACTTGATTTGTAAATTTGTTTAAAAATATACGATGTTTTAGTCATTTTTATGTAATTTTCTTCTTTTTTGGTAACCGAAATTATTTATTTTGTTTCAGACACCGATTTAATTAAAACAGAAAACGAATTCAGATAAATAATTGACTGCAATTAACAAATACAAAAATCAGGTGTTAGTGCGGATGCCCTCTCCCTTCTGTTTATCTTTCATATTTTTTTAAAAATAATGTCAAGTTGAATAATGTTATTTTGTAGAGCAAAACTATTTTATAATGACTGTCGTTGATGATAGTTTGGTCTTTTTATGCTTTAAGTCATATCCAAAAATATATTCTTGTTTGAAATTTACTTGTAATTAAATTCTTCATAAATAGATGCGTAACTCGAATTTTGACGTTGTGATGTTATTCGTTAATATTTATTGGTAATCGTATGACTTGTTAAATGATCTCGTTTTCCATTCGAGCTTTGTTTATTTCTCGTATTGTGTAATTAACAAGTCTCAAACGACGTGACTGTCGTAATATCAGCAATATGCTTATGAATTGCTTAATACAAGGGTAGGCAGAAAAATTTTAATTGCCTGTATGAATGCCTCAATGTGCTACAAGAAAGTATTGCATGTGCAACTTTGCTAATATGACGATAGCAGTTTGATATTGAGTTAAAATGTATTTCTTACGGTAACGTACACCAATTTTTTTTGAACACCTAAGAATGTGTAACAACTTGGATGACTTTTGCAGTAACCAAGATTTAAAACGCAGTTAATCAATCAGTCGATCTGCTTCCGAGATATCTAGGCTTGGAAATTGTACGATTTAATCGAATAATTTTATTTTTTTTTACATAGCTTCCGACTACGATACCCATTTATTCCATTGAAAATATCCAGAAAAATTTTACGAAATAAATGAAGTCTATTCGGAAAGAAAATCGATGTTGCACGAAAATGACCGAACGAGTTCTCCGCATCGTACTTCGTCGAATCAGCAATTTCAATATTTAAAATTCACTTTTGCTTTTCATTGATCAGTTTCACAAGCACTTCAACAATGAACACTACAGTTGAAATGCCTAGGCCACCGAATAACACGATAAACGCACCGTAAAGTTCGCGTAAAACTAAGGTGGTTTCTTTGGCGAAAACTATGCTATGGTAAATTTCATCTCTTTTGTTATCTTTATCCCAAAAATTATAGATTCCTGTTTCGAATAACCTAGACAAAACGCTGTGAATAGGATGCTGAAATGGAGATCCTTTACGTAGCATAAACGCTGACGAATACGAATTAATCACGCAGTCTGAAAATACGTGAATCTTACGTCTCTCGTTGAAGTTATTTCTACGACGTTGAGCGAAATATATCAACTCTCGCCTGGATGTAAATATGGCTAAGTCTCTTTTATTTATCACACGATTCACAATAGTTTCGAAGTCGATCGGCGGTAATATGAAAAATCGTTCAATGATTGTTTTAAATTCAACGCTATTAGCAGCCGATTCATTAAGTACGTTGAACATTTCTTGTCTACCTACTAAATTCAATTCAGTACTTAAAAGATCTGATTGCTTATTTATTTCAGGTTCAGTTCTTGGTATCGTCATCAGACTTCCTAAATACGCTTGATATGCTGCGGTGATCACCAAGCTATAAAGGAGCCATTGCGCTGCGTATATTCTCAGCGTGAAAGAATTCGAACGTAATTTTACAGTCGCTCCGATGAACGTTGAAAACGTATAAAATAAAACATAACGATAGGTCGACCAATCTGAATGCTTTATGTGGAGTCTGTATACCATCCAACGTATGATGAACGATGATATCATGATACTCAGTAATATTATCAACCATGAAATGGCGGAATATTCGATAACGTAATTTGTCCATATTGACGGTTGCCTTCCGATACCATGTGGTACGGCCCATGTAAAACAATCCATTCTGTTTTCAGATATAAAATCCGCACTAGGTTCCGCATCCAAGATACGTATAAATTTACCGAAGGCTATATCAAAACGAGAGTAATTCGGTTGTGTACTGTTTTTCACCTAAAAATCACCAGTTGTAATTCAAAATTAATTGCCTATTAGGTGATAAGAAATTAAGAATATAAACGGATATACATAGAGAGAAAATGAAACAGTTATTAATACAACGAAACACTTTTGTGGTTTCATATCACGTTTACGCTGTACGCTTCCTAATCTCGAAACGATAAAAATGTGTAATGATTCCGACACTTAGTCCTTTTCTCGTAACTCGCATGATTTATGACATTATTATCGATAAACGTATTTATCTTTTCACTATATAATGTGTCCTATGTCAAACAATGATTGAATAATTATAGATTTGAGTTCTAATTTCATGAAGTATTCACCTTGTAACCTTTCTTTTGATCGGTTTTCTGAAAAAGAGCTATTCTTGCTGTGAAATTGAGATGTTTTTCGATGAATCGAAATACTTTATTTCCAGTTCCTCTAAGTTGCCAATTATTATCAGTTAAACGAATAATAGTAGATTCCGGCGGTCTGTTGATTCCCATGCATCTCAACTGGCAACCATACAAATTGAAAACCTTTTGAAGGAGAAAATGTGCATGCAAAATTAACCCATCTACTCCAATAAATACAGAATACATTTGAAACGAGTAAATTATGTTTTAAGCATGGCTTTTCATTAAAAACTTGAAAGTAAGAACAATTACTAACCTTCTTTATCCTCGAAAATAAATTATGTTTATTCAGAAACACCTTATTCGCGGAATTCCAAACATTAATTAAAATCGGTGGTCCAGTTTCTCCGCATCTAGTTGGTGAAAACGGATAATACGTATAAATACGAATATTTTTGGAAATTTTATAAGGTACCAAGGCAATAACGTCGATTATCTGAAACAACCAAAATTCTTCCAATACATTTTGAATCTGACGCAGGTCAATTTTTTCTTGGTAATCGAATACGATCACAAATCTCATGACATTATTCGGAGGAATTTTTTCCAATATTTCAACGTAACTTATTTCTTTGTTATCTTGAAAAAATAAGAAAAATCCTATATTTCGAGATACATTACTCGTCGTCGTGATAATTTTCAATCCTTGATTTAAATCGCGTACGAGAAATTCGCTCAAATCGGTATTCAAATGTTCAGCCATAAAAATCATATTTCTACCGGCCGAATACGTTTCCGATATATTATAAACGCAGTTTTTAATCAAATTCATCTCCTGTGAACGACTTTCCGAATACTCGAAAATCAAAGAATCGCCGAGAGTTTTGCAGGAAATTTTCAAAAATGTGTTTAAAACTAAAAACGCCAACGTTAACGTCATCGCGATTTAAACTGAATCTGTTATTTTTCAAGATTGACATTATAATTAAGTTGATGGCGAAGTAGCGTAATTTTAGTTAATTCGATTAAGCTTATTGAATCGAAAAAAGGTTCCGATTATTCCATTGTTGGTGAAACGTACGAACGGAAATTAATTAAGTACTAAGTAGTCGTAGTGACACCGTAAAAAAGTGAAATACGATCGATGAACCTTTGAGGAATATCATCGTTATCGAAAACACTTCTTTTACGATTTTTGCAATTAATTTTCAAAGAGAATATATGTAAATGCAAAGTAATGCATTTTGAAGTTTTTTTTTTTACCCTGGAATTCAAAACCATCGCATAAAGGAGCGAGTGCTTATGCATCAACAACAAAAGGAAAAGCGAATCGAAAATTTATTAACGTAATAAAAACAAGCAGAACATAACGAGCTTTGCTTCAACGATATAAAAAAAAAGTAAAACTATGTTGAAACACCCGGAATCAACAGGTAGATATTTTAAACAATAATTTTTCGTTAAAAATAACAAAATAAAAATGTCCGTCATGAAAAAACGAATTATGAAAGCATTAAAAAAAAAAACAAAAAAAAAACACTACTGCTTATCAGTATTTTGGTCAGTAGTAATTATTTCTTCTTTAATAATAGTCTCTTCCTTTTTAACAATAATCTCTTCTTTATCTCCATCGCCGATTTCATAACTCGATTGATTCCAGTCACCTAAATCTATTTCTTCGTGTTTCATATCGGAAGCAGAATACACATCTTGCGGTTCAGTTTTAATTCGAATATCTTCGGGAAAATCTTCCCGGCGAGGAGTCGGTGGGCAGTCTAAATCTGGCTTAATCTCATCTCCAGAACGTGGTCGTTTATCATAGGTTTCATTTTGTGAACCGACAAATTGTATGGTTCGCTTACGCGAAGAGCTACTTTGAGATTCGTACGAGTACGAACTAGGAGGTTCTTGTTTAATCTTAACGATGCTCGGATTTGGTACAGATTCTTGAACACGTTCAACTTTAATGGTCATCGGTAACGGCATATAGTTGGTGATTTGATTCGGCAATTGTGTTTTCGTTGACTTCTCCGTTTTAATGGAAAATTCAGTTTTCATAGGCATCGGGAATTTATCCGTATTATCTAGATGGCTAGATGAATTACTCGGCCCTGGTTTTTCAACTTTAATAGTCATCGGTAACGGAAAACCAGAGTTGGCTTGAGCCGAACGATTACGAGGATCTCTGGATTGCGGAGTAGATTCCATGGGGAATTCGGTTTTAATAGGTATCGGTGAAGGGAAATTACGCGAGTTCACGGAGTTAGACGAACGAGGATCTCTAGAGTGGAACCTAGATTCGGGAAATTCGCTCTTGATGGGCATAGGTAACGGAAAACCATGCGATGGAGATGCATCTGTCGGACGCAGTCTCGGATCGCGAACCTCCGGAGTATTATTCAATCGCGGATCTCTGGGTTGAGAGTTCACATTACGTAATCGCGGATCTTTAACATCTACGTTACGAGGCGCGGTTTCTTGCACGAAAGGAATATCTAAATGTTCCATTTTTATATCACCATCATAACCTGGATCGTATTTTTCGATTTTAATTCTCGCAGGAAGCCCAGATTCCGAACTCTGAGGTTGTTCTACCGAAATCGGCGCGCGATTTCTTCCTGTATCCCGATTATCTGGGTTTTCGATTTTAATTGGAATAGGAACAGGAAATGCGGAGCTGCTAGGTTGATTTCGTTCTTCTTTTACGGTAACAGCAGCAATCGAAGGATTCTTTTCTGTCGCCTTTTCGGGAGTTTCGATTTTAATTTTCGTAGGTTCACTTTCACGCTCCTTTTTGATTTGCGACTGCTCCCGTTCTATTTTAATACTCTGGTCTTTTTCTGTTTTTATGACACCACTCGCGTTCTTTTCATTTTTCACGTTCTCCTTTTTGATTTCCGTTTTAATCGGAGGTGCTTCTGTTTCCGCATTTGCGATATTTTTCTCTTCTCTGACGGACTCCGGTATTTCGACTTCCATAGGTTCTTCTTCCTCTTCGTTGGCTTCAGGCACTTTTTTCATGCATTGTTCCTGAACCACTTGCGCCCATCTTACACTGTAAGATTGGCTGCAATATCTCACGTTATCAATTTTTTGATGAAACTAGAAATCAAATGGTTTCAAGTAGATAATTATATCGTTGAAATAAGAAATAAAATAATTACTCACATTACAAGCGTATTCTTCTTCAAATTCGTAAATGTCACTGAGTAATTGCAGATTAGCCTCGCTGGTATTAAAAAATTTGGACTTGTCATCATTCAACAAGGAGGCGAATCTGTTATTCAAATGAGTGAATAAAATTGGCAAACTAAGCACCTTGAAAACTTTTTCGTATGGTTCTTCTTCCAACAATTCGCCTTCCTCTTCGTCTATAATAAATATTTGTATTAATGAAACATCGATTAAAACGAGTAATTTTCATCTCTTTTACACACCATCTTCAACATTACAAGTTTCCCAAATACGTTTGAGGGAAAATTTCACAGCCGACATCGAACAATTATGAAATGGTTCGTCAAACATGGTAAATAGTGGAGGCATTTTATTATCAGCACTCCCCTGGAAACATATTAATCAGGAAATATCGCAATTATAAATGTGAAAAAATATTAAAACGTACTTCTAACAGAAAATCCGTTATGCTTTTATACACGCCTAAATAGCCCCTAGTAGCTTTGACGAAATCCAACGGAATACGATGAGTTTTCTCACTATGTGTCTTAATTTCATAAGTATAACCAAGAGGGGTTTTTCCTAGAAAATAAAGAATTAGCATTAGATACTGAATTAAATCCACGAATATATCGATTAACAAACCTGGATTGAAAATTCGATGGTAAACGTTTATGATGCCTTTTTTCATGGAAAATTTCGATATAGCTAACTCCGCCGGCACAAACTCGTTGTCGGTAGTTTTACAAAATATATTGACGTGAATTAAATGGAAGACGTGATGAAGGAGCTCATCTAAAATTAGTATTTTTATGATGACGTATAGATTCTCATCCCTATGTATTACTTACCTGGCGACATATTTTCAACCAAATCTTCAATAAATTGCTTTTCTGCTCTTAGTTTAGCTTCTTTAATGGTCAGTGCTCTGTTTGGCTGCGGAGCTTTTTTCTTTTTACCAAGAGCAGCAGCAGGTAATCCGCGTTCTCGTTCTTCGGATTTATTGTAGTCATCGGCCATTTGCTTATACCTGTCTTTCTCATGTTGAGGTAAGTTTCTCCATTCGTCGCTGGCTAATGCGGATACATCTGCTAATCCTCTATCAAATTTTATACCTCTTGATTCCTGGAGTCGTTTGTAATCTCTCATGAAGAAAAAATACGCATTTCTGCGAGGAGCTTTTTTCCCCATTGTTTGATTATGAAATGCTTGGTGGAAAAAAAACACTAGTTTGTTATTCCGATTTAAAATTCATCAAAACCTACTAAAACAAGAGATGTTGATTACAACCGAAGAAAATTTCATTAAATGTCGGCCAAAGATGAGATGATTGACCGCCGATTTATTTGTAAATAGAAAATGAACAGAACAACTTTCTGATGTTTAACACTACAAAAACTTTGAAAATTATCGTATAACCATTCAACAGATGAATTTTGACCCGGCAAGTTCAACTTTTTTGCTAAAATTCCAAGATAATGCATTAATGAGCTTGGAAAGCTTAAAAAAGCTATTTATCATTTTATCAGATTCTCAAAATACTTTCAAGAATGTCAAATAAAATTGAACAAATCGTTCATTTCAATCGCGGTGGTGCATGGAGGGGTGGAAAAGAAAAACCAATGAAAACGCTTAGATTCGTATAACTAAGGACAAACTAGTTCAGTTTTGAAAAGCAACTAGTGATAAGAAAAAATCCTTATCACTTAATTTTAATTTGACGTGACAAAATTTTGAAGAGAAATTATGATCTAATTATTAATTTTAAGATTAATTTATTTGAATTATTTCACAAGTAATCATTCTATCATGGAAGAAATTGTTCCTAATTCACTGAAGCAAGATCTGGTCAACACACATTTAGCTATAAAATCATTGATCAATGCAAGTACCTTTTTCATCTGCTACATTT
Source organism: Maconellicoccus hirsutus (assembly GCA_003261595.1). NCBI lineage: Eukaryota > Metazoa > Arthropoda > Insecta > Hemiptera > Pseudococcidae > Maconellicoccus > Maconellicoccus hirsutus. Next base: position 24,676 of record QBDW01009305.1, on the reverse strand, counting down.
TTTGTGAATTGTGTCGAAATACTTACGTAATTATAAATTGGTTTTCTTAGGATATAAAAACGTATAATGGTTCCGTCGAAGAACTGAAAAAATTAAATGAAATTGGACGTCTGAAATTCTCGAATTTTCGAAAATACATCGAAAATTTAGAAACATACGCGAAAGAGCAAACAAACGAATTATTAAAGCGTGATATAATTGATCAAGTTAATCTACAAAAGGATCAATTACAAAGGTAGTACAATTTCTCATTAGTTATTAGAATATTCTCATTATTTTAAAACTTTATTCTTATACGTCGTGATGAAACAGCTCATTAAAAGATTTTCAAAAAGCAAACGTAGAATGTGTGTTATCAATCGAGAAAAAAAGCACCGAAGAGTTATTTGCTATGTCTGATCCTGAAGAAGTGCTTAGAAAAAGGTACTAATACGAGTAACAATTTTATATTTTTAAGTAGAAAAATTAACGAATTAATCATGCTGATGTTTTCGAATAGAAATACTCGAAATCATTCCAGTTTATTACAGCAAAACGCTGAAATAAGTGATCATATGTCCTCTATTAGCCGCCAGCTTGCTGAAGTGATTACGCAAAGTTCGGGAGCTCTTGAAACACTAGGTAACAATTTGCACTATGAAACTATATTTTCAATTGAAAAACGAATTTTAATATTTCAAATGGTTAAATTTACAGTCAGATCTTCAACAAATATTACCGGAATTCAAGAAGAATTAAAAAGTACTGGTACAATAATAGATCAGTCGGGGAAAATATTGAATAAATATCAACAAAGAGAGTTCACCGATAAAATATTAATTATATTTGCCTTTGGTTTTTTTATGGCTTGCGTATTTTACGTGGTTTATTGCCGTTTATGAGGAAAGTTTCGTAAATGAAAATAGCAAAGGTATTTAAGTCAATTTTTTTCAATATTGCTTTAATTTTAAAAGATCTCGTTTTGTACAGTATTGTTGATTGCGTTGTTATTTTATTTATTAAATTTATATTCGGTGTACGTATATTCTCTGTTTTGATCATAGGTCAAGTTCATATGATTTTTCTATAGTTTCTTATCTTATTTTTTTACGTTTTATGTTTATTGGTATTATTGTTAAGGTTTCAACGTATTGGAATCATGATTGGAATTTGGTATTGAAATGTGTTTGTGGAAGTGAGTGCATACAACCAGAAGAAAATTTGTTCTTGAAGAGTTGCTCTAGTTCCTACTTTCATTTCCCTTGAGCACTTCATTTTACTATCTTATCGATTCATTTCCTGAACGTTTGATGTTTTATGGTGATATATGAGTATTACATTTTCAATATTTAATTTTTCGAGTTCAAATTGGCAAATACATTAAAAAATACGCGTTGAAGATTTCGATAGTATATTTCACTAGTCCACGACATTAACTATTCAGTTTCTCCCTAATTCGTCAAACCAAAATTCATAAACCAAGTTGGAAATAAAAGTACACGATTTTTCGTAATAATCCAAGAATGTATTTCTATAAATTAATGGTGATGAGAAATGTACATCAATAAATAAAAATGAATTAATTTACGCGTCTTATGTCTACAAAATGTATAAAAACAGTTTTTTTTTATAAAAAATTGTTTTGACAAATTGAAAAATGCACTTTAACAATAATTGAAATCACTGAGGTAATCTACTTGAAAAATCTACCTATTCTAATTCTACTTTCTTTTACCTACCCATGGACTACAAACTTGTTATAAACAAGACTATTCTACAAATTTAAACGAAGGTATTAAAAAAAGGTTTCAAGTAAATTGAAAATGGAGTGAAGATGATATCACAATAATGCAAAATGCAACAAACATTTAAGTAATTTCATCCGATGAAAGTGCTTCGAACTACTTACACGTTTGATACAATTCTTAACATAGGCATATATTTAGATCAAATGGTAAACGTAAATAATCGTCAAAATAACCGTTTCATGCACAATAAGGTGAAAAGTCGGTCGAGTAACTTAAATAAATTATTCACGCTCACCAGATTACATAAGAGATACCGCATGGTACTGTTATGGGCAGAATGGCGCAGCAGGATAAGGTACCTTACCCGGGAATGCATAAGGATCTGGATTTATTACTCTGCATAACTTCTTATAACGTTCTTTACCGGAAAGGCCTCCTTTGTATCCACCTCCATTATACGGATCCGATTGTGGGATATTATTGTAAAAAAGATCCAGCCAAGTTGCACCGTGGACACAAGCGCATAACATTAGGAATAATGCAAAAGCTAAAATTGATTTCCATTGAAGCATTTTGAAAAAGTGCAGCGGTAAAATTAGTAAGAACAGAAACGGTTAATCGCGACTAATTTTCACGTTCACTTTCTAGTGAATATATCGACGATGTTTAAAGATCAAAAGTAAGGTGTTGACTGATCCGTCTTAACTCGCGGTGTATGCCGAAAACATTAGCGTCAATCAACAAATACAGAAAACGCAAAGATACAATAAACACTTTATCTATCTAGTATAAGCGCTATCTGAAATAGTAGCCGTATTTCCTGAATGAATATTGTTTTTATAATAAAAACAAGCGCAAGGTCGAAGACTTCGTGATCGTGGTTTTTAGCGAGTAGGAAAACGAATGCTACACATGACGAATGAAGAAAAAGAAAAACCATTGGTTTTATTTTATTTGAATCGTTTCGCCAACATTATGATTAAGTGAAAAAAGAAAATTAATCATCCGAGCATGCTTCAAATTTTAATAATCTTTATCTCGTATTTTGGCTAGTGTTATAATGCAATGCAGGTGTATTGGAAGGAATCTACCGATGATGGGAACTTGGAATTTACCAAGATTACACATTGAATTTAAGCTGAACAACACGATCCTAAAACTTATTTCGTTTGTAAATCAATTCGTTGAAGATATATTCTCGAGCACTTTTAGCATATGTGTTACATGCAAAGTACAAGTTTATTAAACTTAGAAACTTCTGTAGCAAACACAATCTAAGCGGAAAAAGGTGCAGGTGCTTAGGAAATTCAATGTCGTTATTATGCATTTGTGAATAGTGATCTTCACATTGAATTCTTATATCAATTGTCATTAAACTATTTCCTATACATAATATATACAGGTTTAACATCCCAATCACGTTCATGTATTACATGAATCTACCGGTGTATATACCCGCCGCTAAAGTTGAGCGTGTTGGAATTATATACATAAACATACCATACATATACTTAGTGTCTACTTCCCTTAATTTGCAATTTTCCAGTTTAAAACGGATTGCAATTGGTAATTTATCTTAAAAAGAAACACTATACGATATATCATTGTTATCGAAATAATGCGATTATTTTCTAAAAGTTTTTCGTAAGTGTGGAAGAAAGTGCATGGCAATGACATAGATTTAAAATTTTATTAAAGGTCGAATGATTTCATCGTGTAATCTATAACTACCTAATTAATGATGAAAAAATTAATAATGATTATTGACGGCGTAAAATGAATCAGTATCTAATTCAAAAATATCAAATATCGAGTTTGTTTTTTAATTTCTACATAGAATCCAAATACGTAAAGAATGAAATCATTTTTACATTTAAATATGTACTATAATGTACGTAAAATTGAAAAACCAGCTCAAATCAGCGTTATATTTACTCAGCTACTATATATATTATTGGAATTTCATCTGAGTGTTTAATAAGTAATTTCACTATCAGAAAATTTCTGAGTATTTTTGAGAATTTCGTATCAAAATTTTCACTTGAAAAAAAAAAAATTTTGCATCTTCATGCTGAGAAAGTAAAGTTTGATAAAATATTTCAATTTGTATTTTGTGATTATTCATGATCAAGAAATCAAATTTTTTCATATTTTTTGTATACTTGCTAATTGTGACATACAGTATATAATTATTCTTCAATCATTGGCGTATATTTTTTAACATACAGCGACGTTATTAAAGTAGCATTATGTTAGTTTTGAAGTATGTACATAGCCACTTAATTTTTATATGTATGTACAACATAAGAGAGGTTACCATTTTTTATTTTTATTCATAGCTTTTAATTTGTAAAGTACAAAGTTCACAAGCTGAAGCTGGAGATTGTGTGAATGATAACCGTAACGTATTGACGAATCAGAACTGAGGAATCTTGCTGACAAAAAATGAACCAATGGATGAAGGTAGGTAGTAGATGGACTTGGTATTCGACTATTGGATTGGTTCATTTAATTATTTAAATCAAATTTGGTAGATACTCTACGTGTCATATTTATGGAGTTGCGATAACAGTTTAGTGCGTAGTAGTTATTATGATACACTGCACTTTCCTAGGGTAAGTTGAATTATTTCCCTTGTAGGATTCTAAAACGAAATTGAGTTCGAAATCAGCATGACGAAATCGACATACATAGTTATACTTGGATTCGCTTGATAGATATGGTGAAAATATTCAAGATTGAAAATGCAATTAATTATCATTTTTTTAGTGACATTCACTATGCTACACTTTACTAAGATGGCAGCACTGTGACAAGTGAAGGGAAAGAGGAAGACTAAGAAGAAACGTCAATGAACGTAGGTGGAAGTTTGATAAATGATAATACGTAATTAAATTGTGTAAGTTAAAATATGATATTTTTTTTGTCTTGTAAAAAATGACGTGATGTACTCTCGAAAAAGATGAGTTGCATAATAGACTAGTAGTGAAGCTACTTAAAAGTTCAAACAATTTCAGTATATACCGGTAGGTAAGTACTAAGTAGCTAAGTACTTGGCGGTAACACGATCAGGGATGCTGTGTTATTGATTACATCTGATATTTTGTAAGTAGTTAGTGTGCATTATAGTGATAAATTTTTCGTTTGGTTCTTACTGTAACAATTTTGATTTTTTTAATTCTTTAAACGTTTAGCATGATCGATTAAGTCTTTTTTGAACCTTCATCTCATCCTATGCATGAATGACGATATGAGTACAAGAGTGCAAACGTTTTAAAAAAATTACGTGTTTTTTTTGTATTCCCTACCTCTGATTTTTTTCAAATTTCTCAATCCCGAACGTTTCTTTTTTATCTTAATCTATAATATATGAATGTATGTACATAAGGTTTTTATATATTTTTAATTATTTGCATAAGTGTAGAATGCTCTATGAACCTAGAAAATAATGTACCTCCTATCTATCTATACCTAACTATCCAGGTTCTATCTGCAGTAAGTCGAACGCTTGAAGTTTTACTTCCTTTTCGGTTGAGCAGGTTCGTCCTATCTCTCAACTCTAAACTATGGAAAACTGGACTTCGATTATTTGTTGTAAAATTAACAGATTACCATTGAGAATCTTTCTTCTGTTGGTTTTTCCGATGTTTAACTGCGGTACCGGCATCTTTGCAATCGCCGTTGATCAAGTACGTATTATTTTGTAATTATTTAAACTTGAAGTGTGACTGAGGTGGAAATAGTGAACACTGTAGGTGTTGCATTTGCAACAATATTCAATCCGATCGAATTCATTAAATTTATTCTTCATCGGGTCTTCTTTCGTATTAGACCTGTCTAGTACCTAGCCCCAACGTAACAACTCGATCGACAATTAGGTGCAGCGAATTACTAAAGTTTGGATGTCAAAACAAGGTGACCGAATGTGTTGACTTTTGAGCGTAATTTTAGTGAATTTATTTTTTGCTTGATTCTTATGTTTGCATGTAGCTTTAACTATGCGAGGTCGAAAGTTGAATTAATTCGTCAATGGTTGTTTGTTTTTAGAACGATGATGATTTTACATTCAAAGATAATGATATACGAAAGATTCAAAATCCGAAGATTAACGTTTTAGACCAGAACATGACTGGATTTACCAACGTAATTCTAGTAGGTAGCGACGGTAACGACATCTTAGTTAATAGTCAAGATGGCGATGGTCGTTCCCAGGAACCGTTGGTTGAAAGCACTAGGCAACGTTTCGATCGTTTAAAACGATACGTAGGCGACATATTTGGAGGTTGGTTGGGAGGATCACCCACCAACCTAGACGAGCCTAAAAGTTCAGGCTCCACGTTTGATAGATTGAAGAGAGCTCGCTTCATAAGACAAGCGCCTAAAGAGTAAGTACTTAGTATATCATTGATCTTAAATTTGGAACACGGAAACTGTTCCCTAAGCCAACATTGTTTTCAAATTGTTGACCGAACTTAGCACCTCGTAGATTCCCTCTTCTGATGTAATACGTCAATTATTTAACGAATTATTTTCAAAATCCTCAGCAATGTACAATATATTGATGACGATGACGAAGACGAGACTGGCTCCGGTTTTGATACCCTCGAGGGAGAAGACTCTGGTACATCCATTCCTACAACTATGGTAACTCCGTTATTGGAGTTTACCAAAGGTAACGCAAAATTTTCTAAATGATACGCGGAATATTATTTTGGGGGTCAATAGAGCACCAACCACCGAGATTTCAAAATTTTCATTCAGCGGGGCCGTAGTCAAATTGAAAAAAAACAAGTTGAGAAAGGAATTTTGGTGGAGGTAAAATGATGGTGGGAGGTTGTCGATTTTTGTGTATTAATCATGCATAAAGGTTTACCACATAATAAAATTTCAACCTTCCGCCACTTACCGTTTTTGAGAGAAAAATTCCTATCTGTTTTGAAGTCTCACCCAAGTTAGTGAGCTGCCCTGCTCGCCAGTTTAATGACTTGGCCACAGATCCTCGCGACTGCATCGATTGCTTTTGCTTTGGACAATCGATTGAGTGCAAGAGTTCCAATTTAAGTGTATCTGTAGTGCAGGTAAATACTAAATTTGTACTTCCATTGCATCGTCAAATTGAAAATCACTCTTTTACGGAGCCTTTTCGTATATTTTTAGGTTCCACTTCGCGGTAAAAGCGATCAAATCACGAGAATCGGTTTTAAATCGACTTATGGGGAAATTAGTGTTTCTTCAAATAGTAGTGATTTAATTTCGTTGCAAACTGCTGTAGAAGGAGATACATTACGAGTACGATTTTGGTTATGTTTCTCAGGCGCGATATCAGTCGAGCTTTCATGGTATATTATATTTTCGTAGGTATGGAACAATGTTTCCACTTATCCGTACCTAGATTTATCGCAAGATTTCAGCGGCAATCAAATAAAATCGTATGGCGGATATATCAGATTCAACGTAAAACACTACGGCGATTCGGATATCGATTCACCTTTGATCATCATTTCGGTTAGATATCATGGAATCAAAAGCTAATGCATTTCTGTCTGATTTTTTACTAACGTGTTTTTACTTTTAGGGCAATGGTAGAAATATATTTTACAATACAACCGATCACATCGTCGGTGACGTCCAAAAATCTGATTTTAAAGGCAGACAAGATGAAATTCGAGCTCGTCTGTTTCACGGAGCTTGGTTTAGAGAAGGTAACGGGTCGATTGAGTTGCCGTCTTTGGCCACTCGTGAAGATATTATGAGAGTAATAGCGAACGTCGATCATTTCTTTATAAAGTGAGTCCGGCGGAAGAGCTTTTTCGTAGAAATCATTCACGGACGAATTCATCATCTTTACTATACGCAGATTGCAATACTCGAGTTCTCAGCAAATAGACACCTTGGTGTCCGATATCAGAATAGATACCGCGGGAGGTACGAGCCTCGAGCCGAATAGAGCGGTTTACGTAGAAGAATGTAGATGTCCCTCTGGATATATCGGTTTATCGTGCGAAGTAAGCGAATCCTCCGCAAGTTGGTATTTCAAACGTAGGTACTGATTTACGGTTTACGTTCGTGTAGAGATGCGATACCGGATATAGACGTATTGACGGCGGTAATTTGGGCTCTTGTATTGCCGAATCATGTCCTGCCGGCCAGTTCGGTGATCCCTTACGAGGTATACAATGTGAAGATTGCCCGTGCTCGTTGAGTAATTCAACCAATCAGTAAGATTTTCGTATTAATGAAACACCTACGAACATTGGTACATCTGTCACGTGATTTGATTCGCAGATTCGGACGCACGTGCTATCTAGATGCTGATAAGAAAGCCGTATGTGATTGCCCCACCGGATATTCCGGCAGGTATTGCCAATTCTGCGCTGAAGGTTATACCGGCGATCCTTTAACTCCCGGAAGTTACTGTCAACCGATAGGTAAGAGTTTTAGCGTTGGAGTGTTATCCGAGATGCGAAATTATAACGGTGTTTTTTACAGCATCGTTTCGTTTCGCTTCACAAAAATGTTAATTTTAAAATAGCGTTCCATAATACCAGATATGTGATTTTTTTCACGAGGCAGTTGCACAACCGGTTGAAAATAACCGTTTTTTGACGTCCCACCCCACATTGTGCAACTTGAAAATTTTAAAATTAACATTTTTGCGAATGCTCATACAATAGCAACCGTTTATTTAGTCGTTTTTTCTGCTATCAAAAAATCACACTACATGAACACTTTTTCTACTTTGGCATATAGACTACTTTTATAAGGGAACATTTTTAGCCATCATCGATTTTTTAATGAACGCATTTTTTCACCGCATAAAATCCACATAATTTAACGTCTCTCGTCTGCCAATCAAAGAGACCGCTATTTTGTATGAACTCTCAAAGGTTACAGGCAAAAATGCATAAGCGATCTGCCTCAGGGTCCAGATTTTGGTGATATTTGGGTATACTGAAAGTGTATTTTATTTGTTACTGGTGTCGAACCAGAAGAGCAGTTGCTCTTGGAAGCTTATCCGAAGAAAGAAATATTCAGAAAGAGTAAGTTCGAATCATTCGATAAGCGTTAGATACCTTGGAATCTTCATATTTTGTGCTATTCTGGTACTTCTTGCTCGCCTTTGGCATTCTGCTTATGGTGTGTAGTATCGCTTTTTTGTTTTTCGTGAAATTAGATTTGTACAGAATTTTGTTTGAAGATAATGAATTTTGAAATTATGCTCATCTTATATACATCGAAACGGGAAATTTTATGGACTAAGACTTGGTAAAATCTGTGTAGGTATCGATTGGAAATACCGAATATCCAAGTGAGTCGACGAGTTGAACTATATTCGTATTTAATTTTAATAATTTACCATTTTTTATTTTTATCTAGCGCTTTTAATTTTTAAAGTACAAAGCTCAAAAGCTGGAGATTATGTGAATGTTAACATAACGTAGGTATTGACGAATCAGAACTGAGAAGTTTTGCTGACAAAAAATGAACCAATGGATGAAGGTAGGTAGTAGATGGACTTGGCAATCATCAATTAATCATAATGAATACATACGTGTATTTAAATCAAGTTCGGTAGATAATACTCTACGTGTCATATTTATGGATGGCGATAACAGTTTTTGCGTAGTAGTTGTTATAAACTGTAATATCATTTCATCATTTTGTACTATTTCAACGTCCACAATTTTTAACACTGTACATTCCCGGGGTAAGTTGAATTATTTCCTATGTAGGATCCTAAATCGACATAGTTATACTTACATCGATTCGCTTGATGGATACGGTGAAGAAAATATATGTAGTACTTCCTGCCTATCTATACTATATCTAACCACAAAAGTTTTATCTTCAATTAGTCGAACGCTTGAAGTTTTACTTTCTTCACGGTTAAGCACGATCATTCTTTCAACTCCAAACTATGGAAAACTGGACTTCGATTATTCGCTGTAAAATTAACAGATTTCCATTGGGAATCATTCTTCTGCTGGTTTTTCTGGTGTTTAACTGCGGTACCGGCATCTTTGCAATCGCCGTCGATCAAGTAAGTATTATTTTGTGATTATTTAAACTTGAAGTGTGACTGTGGTGGAAACGGTGAACATTGTATTGCATTTGCAACAATATCGGATTCGATCGAATTCATTAAATTTATTCTTCGTGAGGTCTTCTTTCGTAGTAGGGCTATTTAGTACCAAGACAAGGTGACCGAATGTGTTGACTTTTGAGCGTAATTTTAGTGAATTTATTTTTTGCTTGATTCTCATGTTTGCATGTAGCTTTAATTATGCGAGGTCGAAAGTTGAATTAATTTGTCAATGGTTGTTTGTTTTTAGAACGATGATGATTTTGCATTCAAAGATAATGATATACGAAAGATTCAAAATCCGAAGATTAACGTTTTAGACCAGGGATTTACCAACGTTGTTCTAGCAGGTAGCGACGGTAACGACATTTTAGTTAATAGTCAAGGTGGCGATGGTCGTTCCCTGGAACCGTTGGCTGAAAGGATTAGGCGACGTTTCGATCGTTCAAAACGATACGTAGGCGACATAAAACTTTAAAGGATATTTCCCAGCTTACAATGTGACTTTTTGAACTTTTATATTAGTAAATTCACGCAAATTTTGATTATTAATTCACAAATATTGAGGGAATTTAAAAAACAATGAAAAAATCAACCACCTCGCCTGTAGCAGCTCGTAGTCAAATACTGTCTTCTAATTGGTCAAAATCAATAAAACTTTAAACGATATTTCTCAGCTTATAAAGTGACTTTTTGGACTTTTTTTATCATTATTATTAATTATTAATTATTTTTAGTAGAAGAAGATAAATCGAGAATGCAGTAAAATTATGCAGAAAAAACCACACCTGCGTGTATGGGCCATAAAACGAAAAGGTCGACTCCCTCGAATACCGGCTTCTCATTGGTCGAAACTTCCAAAGCTTTTTTCTCAACTTTCGATTGAACTTTTTCGACTTTCTTTTAAAACATGCACAACCACACGTGAACAGCTTTCAAACGAGCCATTACAGTTCAATTTTGGTTCAGCGGTTTTCGAGATCGTACGCGGACAAAAATCCAGTCTTCTTTTTAGTATATAGATTTTTCGGGGGCCTTTAAAAGTAAATATCAGTCGAGTAACGTAAAATGCTATGTTGAAAAATATATAAATTTTAACTTTTTTATAATTTTTATTGAAAACACATTACATTTTTGTAAAGTATGAGAATGGTAGAGGGGGAGGGTTCGACAAAAAAATATATATTATCTATTAAAATATTGAAAAATATATTCTGAATGAGAACGTTTAATTTTAAAGTACTTATGCTACGAGAATAAAACTTCGCGTTTCAACCTCCACCCCACTTTTGCCGCTTCCAAAAATTATTTCTTGTTTAAAATTATACTTGTTTGAATATTTCAAAAATTTTCTTCTCTGCTCAAAGCAACACTTTCAATGATTTTTTGTTTGCTGTGACGTGCTTTTTGACTTGAAAAAAGTGTCAACTTGAAGTATCCTTGTTTTGTTAAAGGTCAACTTTGTCAGAGAGGGTGTTAATGCTTGGATGTTTGGTTATATATATGTAGAATTAAAACTGTTATTTTTTTTTGCTATGTAATGTGATATTTTAATTTTTCATCGATTTCATTTTTCAAGTACTTGGAAATAACTTGTTTTTCTATATTTTTTTTAATTTAATGGGAAATTTTTTGGTACTATTTGAATTAGCGGTATTGTATTTTATTTGGAGAATTAGTTGGTTGGAGGGAAGGGGGGTGTAAGAAACTGAAATAATTGATCTCCAAAGATCACTTAAATATTCTGAAAATTTTCCGCGTATTAATGAAATGTTTATTAAATATCAAAGTGAAGGTTACGAAAGTTGTAACATGAAATGAAATATTATAAATAGGTAAATGCTGTAAGTCAATTTTTGTACGTTTTTTCGGTTCTTCACCATGATCCCGCTGAATGAAAATTATGAAAAAATGAAGAATTTTTTTTTCTAAAAAAGGTGTCTGAAACTTTGGTCATGAACGTATCTCAACGGTACCTTGGCCCCCCTTGGCTACGCCACTGGATTAAAGTATTGTGTATTTAACTCATTAAAATTAGGTTTCGTTTGTAGAATGCCTAGAGGATGAATTCAAGTGCGGTTCATATTGCGCGCCCAAAAGTTTACGATGCAATGGTGTAGTTGACTGCAACGATGGAAAAGACGAGGCGGAATGTGGTCCGGCTTCGACGACCACCCAGGCCATACGTAAGTCTGTAAATTCTGCAATTTCGGAGCGACCAGTTGAATTGTAAATTTTACAGCGCCAAGGATACCAGTGGTTGAATGCGGCGTAGCGGAATTCAAATGCGATAATAAGTGCATATCTTTCAACCAGAAATGCGACAATATTGCAGATTGTCGCGATGGCACCGATGAAGTAGAATGCCCGAAATTACCAACGACAACACCATGTAAATCATTCCATTAATTGTAGATTTACAATTTAACCGTTTAACGATATTTTAAACGGAAATATTTATTCCAATTTCTGGATTTTTGGTAGTACAGGTATAAAGTACACCAAGTGTCAATGCTCCCGCGATACTCAATGAGTTTTTCGTGTAAAGCTCGCGTTCGGTCGCGTAAAAAAATTAATTTCGGTTTGGGTTTTAATTTGTATTTTTGTTTGTTCCAGGCAACGGAGCTTGCCATCGAGAAGAAATCAGATGTCATGATTGTGCTTGTATCGACTCTTCGAAAAGATGCGACAGTGTGAGAGATTGCTCCGGGGGAGAAGACGAGCTTGACTGCGATTTTAACAACGTTATTATACCAGAAGGTATATTTTCAATGTCCTTTAAGTTGTATGGAAATAATCATAATTCGCTTATATCATCATGCTAGAAAAGAAAACAGCGAGTATGCTACAATTTCATGTAATCACCTGACCTTCCCTAAGCTCCTCGCTTAAAATTTGCTTCAATTTTTGCTTGACATTTAAATCATATTGGAATTTTGGCGGAAAAAATGCGTAAAAAGCGTAAAAATAGTGATGGTTTTTCTTTTAATTATCAATTATTCTAATTTCTTGATCTTTAGTGTTTACCAAAATTGATTGCCTATCGTACACTTGAAATTTTATAGTTGTTAATCGAGAAACCACTACTTTATCTAATAAAGCGGTGTGATCGAGTGACGAATTTCAGTGTAATAATGGAATATGCATTCGCGATATTTTACGTTGCGATGGTTTTAAAGATTGCACTGACGATAGCGACGAAGCAAGTTGTCCATCTCGTAAGTCAATTCATCGATTAGGATATTCTCTTGTCTTAATATTTGTGTCGTTGAGCGTTGAAAACTCTACCGATATGGACGAGATTACGTGCAATTTTCTCGTATTTAGTTTGCATCACTGATTTATACTTTCTTGCGTACTTTTCCCATCGCACCACCAAACATCTATCGCACTTTCTTCTGGATTCCTTCGTGTGTAATAAAAGGAATTAATATACGTTTGTGGTTTAGCTCCTGCGCCACATGGTTGTAGATCTGATGAATTCACCTGTGATAACGGACATTGTATACCGTCGTTTAGAGAATGCGATGGACGAGCTGATTGCAGAGATCGATCGGATGAGCAAAGATGTCGCCGTAAGTTCATCGGTGTATTGTTGTTTGAGCACGATTACGATGCTGTGATTTTGCAGCCGAATGCCGATACGATGAATTCCAATGTAGCGATGGGCATTGCATACCGTCATTTAGGAAATGCGATTTCGCGATAGATTGCAAGGACGGAAGCGACGAATATGATTGTCCAACGACCAAAACGTTAACCACCCCCAGCACTCCTGTTACATTTCGATGCAATATTCGAGGATTCCAATGTAGCGATGGATATTGCATGCCTGTAACGTAATGACTCGAGGCGTAATTGGTAACGAATGGATTTATTGTGCGACTGTGATACATAGTACACAAGATATTATCGAATATTTACTTACAGTGTTGCCACTGCAATACCTTCCCCTAAAAAAAAACATCGCTGGGGATAATAGTTTTTAAATAACTACACTATCTTAACCAATTACATAATTTACACATAATCTTTAAAGCGCGCAGGCTTCTTAATCGCTCTTGTACGGGTTGCCATCTGAACACTATCGACAGTAATCACGTTAGGATCCGGTACATTAGGTACATTTACGTTAACATCCGTAGGAGGGGAAATTACTTTTTATAATATATTCGTTTTTCTTCATTATGTTATTCTTTTCATTTCGACTAAAATTAGTGTTATCAACACCATGATTCTTAACATAATTATCATTATTATTATCAACACAATAATTACCAGTTGGTGAAATCTGGTTAACATGACGAATCTCTTTTACTTGATTTGCTAAATTTTTGATTTTATAAATTAAATTACTCTGTTGATCTACGATAACACCTTTAGCCCACCTTCTAAGCAGTAAAATACTGCTCGTGTGTCATAGGCCTAAGTTTTGATACTGCCAATTTTTACTGCGCAGTATTTTACTGCGATTTTCCCGTGTGACCATTCTCATTGGTATCAATGCTTTTCATACTGCGGCAGTAAGCAGTAAAATACTGCTCGTGTGTCATAGGCCTAAAGCATTTTTTACTTTTAAAACAAAAGTAGATGTTGAGATGAAATTTGTGGCATTTCGCCGCTGTAGACGAGGATAGTTTCTAGATTTGAACCTGGGGTCTACGATGCGTTCCTCTACCATCTAAGGCGCGGTGAATACAAAACCTTATAAAGAGTGGTAACATCTTTTTAAAACGCCCAATATTACCATTTTGCGATTTTTTCTGAGCCCATAGGGAGTGATGCGTGGCTCCCTTGACCCCCCTGGCTACGCCACTGGATCAAAGTATCGTGTATTTACCTCATTTACATTAGGTTTCGTTTTTAGAATGCTTAAAGGATGAATTCAAGTACGGTTCATATTGTGCTTCCAAAACTTTACGATGCAATGGTGTAGTCGACTGCGACGATGGAAAAGACGAGGCGGAATGTGGTTCGACTTCGACGACCACTCAGGCCATACGCAAGTCTGTAAATTCTGTAATTTCGGAGTGACCAGTTGAATTATAAATTTTGCAGCGCCAGTGATACCAGTGGTTGAATGTGACGTAGCGGAATTCAAATGCGATAATAAGTGCATATCTTTCAACCAGAAATACGATAAAATTGCAGACTGTCGCGATGGCACCGATCAGTGGCGTAGAAAGGAATCGTGCGCCGGGGGATTCAAAAATGTGCGCCCCTACCCGTCAATTTTTGTACAGTTTAAAATTTAAATTCGAAAAAATTGTAGGCTGCATATGAAACATTTTCTTTATTTAATAGATGTTAGGCAGACAATTCAAAAAAAACACACACACAAACGAACGGTATCAAGAAGTAACAAAAATTAAACACTGACTCATAACGTCGGCAAATTTATCAATTACATCGTCGAAATTGATAGTTTTTACCTTTTCTCTTTCAATGCTTAAAATCCCTAAATCTGATAACCGATTTTGACCCATTGTCGAGCGACGATAATTTTTTATTATTTTTAATTTGCTAAAACATCGTTCACAGGACGCTACAGTAACGGGTAACGTTAAAAATATTCTGTATAATATGTTTAAATTCGGATAAATTACATCAAGTTTTAAAAGACAAAATTTTCCGTAGATCTTCGGGAAAGCATTACAGCGTTCCTTCGTTTTAGTACCTTTTTTTGATGGCAAAGAATTGTAATAATCATGAATTCGTAATTAATAATTTACAAATTTGAAAATTGTGCGCCCCAAAAAATTGTGCGCCCGGGGAAATTACCCCCTCTGCCCCCCCTTCCTACGCCACTGGCACCGATGAACAAGATTGCCCATAGTTAACAAACTAGTCGTTGGGGACAGGGTGTCGAAATTTTACTCCGACCAATAGAAATGTATTTACACTTCCCCTCACTTCTTCGTCAACAACCACCGATGTCCTGATGATTAAATTTCTTGTCAATAATCATATACCTAATCGTAATTTTTGAATGTTATGGAAGTGTAATTGAAGTTATACAAATGAGGAGGAATGTTCGTTTCTGTTCGTTTTTTAATTGAAATTAATACCACGTTGTAACATATCAATATAGGTTAGTGCACCACAAAAGAGAAAAAACTCACACGTTTATCAATTTATTTCATGTCTTATTTCTCCATCAATTTTCAATAGAGGAATAACACTGCAATTGTTATGTGAGGAAATGTGAACAGAAAGGAAACAAAAAATAAATAAAAATTTGAACTGAGCTAGGAATACCATAATGTTGTTTACCTTCAACACAGTGGCATTGTCAAAGGACAATTCATTTTTAACAATTTCGATTTCAGGAATTTCAGAATAATGACCTTCCAGATTTTTAGGAGCGCCAACAAATTGACAATTTTCGATCATGCACTCGAAAAAATTACCTCCTACCATCATTACTACTGGAAGGTGAAACTCAAAACAATATGAATGGAATTCTTCGTTTTCTCTTTGAGATTAACAGTTACTCTGTGAGCATTGGAATAATGCTTTTCTAAATTGAATAGTCTGCTCACTGAAATTCCACGGTTATCACAAATATACATTTTGACCATTTAATATTCATAAATAAGCTGTTAGAGAAATGATTTTCGTTTTTGTAAAAAAATTAGAATAATTTCAATCAAACTACCGACTCATTCTTATCACACATCAGTCATGCATGGTGGAGATGATTATAAACACATACTGATTGGTCGGAGTGAAATTCAGATTCCCTATCCCTAACGGATAGTATCTACACTAACGAGATTGAAATATTTATTATGTAATTTCGGATGTACCATTTTGAATTGTATCTTTCAATTGCTTTAGAAGGAAAAATTATTCCAAACATTTACTAATTTGTAAGAATTCGTTTTGATTTCACATTGATTATGTTCTTATAGTATAACGATATTATTTTTATTCACGATCTCAACACCTTATTGGGTTGATTGTAATGTTTACCTATTATCGGTTTTTATTTTCAGTAATAAAACTTTCTCGTCGTTTTCAAGTTTTGCCGAGAAAAACTAGAAATAAAATTTGGTAGAGTATTTCAATTGATATAGTTTATATTTATTTTTTCACAGTTTGCATATTATTTATAATTATTATTGAATGTAGTTGCTGATAGTAGTTCACAACCTTCGATTTTGTTCGTATACTTTCAGCTGTACAATTACGTTATAAAGGCAGTATAAATGGCGTATCATATGATGCAATTTTCTTTCATTCAAAGTTAATGATGTAAGAAAAAGTGTAATTTTTTATTTGCGCATGTTGAGCTTTGATTCATAATGCGCAAAACTTAAATTTAATAACGTCGTCATTGTCTAAATGATGATCATTCATTATGTGTTAACAGATTAGAATGAAACTAAGAAATCTTAATGACAAATTGCCAAGAAATGAAAAAATAATAGTCGGTATTCGTTGGTTTTTATTAAAATTTATAATCATTGAACGATATATCAAAACTGGTTTTCCAAATTTCTTTATCAGTTAACTGGAAGTTTATTTCTTCACTTTATGCGTACATTGATTCACATGCTTCAAAATTTATTCCCTAGGTACTCCCACTTTCCTTCAAAGCAATTTAACCGTCGAATTACTTCTTTCGAATAAACTAAGTTTTCAATTAACGCCAATCTACTCGTGTATTCCACCATAATTAAAAGTTAGCTCGATACATAATATGTTTTCACTACACGTGAGGACAGTAAATATCGATATTCACCGATAATGATCAGGAAATAGGCATATTTTCTGCAAAACTTTAGAGATTACGCATATTCACCTAGAACTCTAAAGTTATTATGCATATTTCTTAAAAAGATTATTTAATACGGATATTACCTAAAAAGTATTTTGGAGAATATGCGTATTTACGGAAACACATGTTTTCAAATGTTATACATGCATGAGATGGGATATTTCGTATTTGTTATTTTCGTACACTTGAAACGCCCGATATTATACACGTTCTTCCATAGATAGCAGCACATCAATAGCTGTGGAGAGGAAAGACGGGTTGAGGAACGCCGGTGCCGGTTAAATTAACGAAAAAATTTTAAAGGTCTTGTTAACAATAATTTGTGGTATAAAATTCATTCGACATATTCTTTTTGTTTCATAAGAAAAGTATAAGTTTGCACGTAAGCTACATTCCGGTGTTAAGTTAGCTACGAAGAAAAAACGTTTATTATAATAGGCGTATTGTATTCTTGAAAAAGATGAGCTGTTTGATGCATTAAAGAGTAAACTTATACAAGTCACTTCAGTGTATACCGGTACTTTGTGGTGGTTCGACTACGGATTGCGTGTTGGTGATTTAATCTCCTAATATTACGGTATTACGGTATATTATCGTAATAAATTTTTTATTTGGTTGTTAATGTGACATTTTATAATATTGTTATAATTTTCACGACAAATGCCAAGGTAATTATATGTACAATCAATTTCTTTCGCATTGGCGCCAAATACCTCGTGTTCTTTTAGAGCTCCTTGTTTCAAATTTCAAATTCACGATTTAATTCGAATGTATTTATATTTCGTAATGTTTACAGAAGTAATTTTAATCGTTGAATACTACATTTCATCTTATACCGGCGTCCGTTCTGCATCGTGAGGAATTTCAGACATCAAAATTGCCTCGTGAACGTAAGTACGAAATGAAATTATTTCATTCATTATAACCCACGATTTTCGTTTTAGATTAAAATTTCGACTCGATGAATTAACTTTTCGAGTAAATGAAGTGCATCTGTTGCACTCGCATTAGTGCCAAGCTCGCGATAAACCTTTAAACCAAATTACCGCAACGCGTTAAAATTTAATGGACGGAGAATTCGCACGTGTTCGGAGTCGTTACATTTTTCCGATCTGTTCGACATTGCAAATTGGTTTTTTCAAGATAGCAGAGTTTTTACGTTGAGGTAACTCGATGACGTTAGTAATTGAACACGTTATAAGAGGTTTTCTTTGTTGATTTAAAAGTATACATCGAGTGCGAACGTATCAATGTAGAATTAAATTCGTCACTAAGAAAGTTTTTTCACTTATCTGTCATCGTAAATACGATATACTTTGCTGATTTATAAATGTTAACTTTGTAGTACTTCGTTACTTTGTATGTGTAACGTTTCCCGTTCACACCTTAATGAAATGATAAATTTGGAATTTCAACGAAAACGTTAACACGATGTGAGATTAGTTGGGTAATTTATACAATAATTTTAAGCCGTATGGAAGTTTCTTTCGTTTTCAGATTAGTTTTTAAGACATCGAAGAATGTTCGGCCGAATTGATAGGATTAAAGTCGTCTCGTGCAGTATTTAAAATGCATTTGGGATATTTATCTTGAGGTATTTTCGGAGTTCGTCGAAAATATGTCATTCGTGTGATTAGCTCAATCAATTACCTTGATTTTATATTCGTGCTTATTTGTGTGCTTAAATCGTCCAAAATTGATATGATAGTTTTTGAAGTAATTGAAGATTTAATTTATTTTATTAGGTTTTTTATCCTTGTTTTCATTGTTTGTCGTTCTTATCAGTATTTTTTTTATCATGTATGAAAATGAGAAATGTAGGGTATTAATGCCGAAACTTTTTTGAGGAATTGTCGTGAATTTTCATGTATATGCGTGATTTTCCCAAATCCACAGAAAAAATTATTAAGAAGGAAACTTCGAATGTAATTTTCGCTGTGAAATACCAAAAAAATACACCCGCATTTTGAAATCGTCCAATAAGAAACCATCTAGAGTTGTTTATTTTTGCATTCAACGGAAACTAATCGAACACACAGTATATTATGTAAATAATTCAAAATATTCTCATTATTGCGATCAATTTCGGCGAGTGTTCGATGATGGCAACAAAAAGCACTTAAAATCTTACGTAACTCGAAGGAATTTTTTTCCGATGAGACTAGTCAAAAAGCACTTCAAAGTTATAAAACACCTATTCGAAATAGCCGCCTATGGTTTTATTTATTCTGGTATTTCATCCTTTGCCGAATTCTATGAAAAATACATAAGATACCGCTTCCGAAATAATTATCGTTTTTTATGTATTCGTCCTTCTAGTTCTTTCACGGCAAAGTTCGCTAAGATATGCACTTCTGAGTGTTATAGATATTAGCAAAGTTTCGCAAATGTTTTACAATCAGTGTGTAATTACCAATGAAAAAAAAACACCTCACGTAGATAGGCCTAACTGGTTTCATGTTCGGCCCTTTGGCATAATACGCAGTGTAAATACATTAGGTAAATTTTAAACGCGAAGCGCCATACTAAGTTGGAATTTTAAAATTGCATAATTTAAATACGAAAGGTTCGAGTTGAAGATTTAAAAGTTAATAATAACGTTGGCAGAATTTTAAACAGAGCGGATGCATTTTCTAATTTTATGTTAGCTCGAGAAAATTGCCACATTGAAGAGTATTTTTTATTCCGTGTTGCGAGTCGATTGTCCAAATATTTTTTATTGATTATATCGCGAATATTTTCGCTTCAATTATCCATTGCTTTTTCGCGTGATGAATAAAGGATACCATGAAATTGGCATTTCGTGTCTTCGCCGGCGAATTTTTTTATAAATATTTATCTCTTACGGTTTGTTTGCCGTTTGTGGAGATGTTTGTACAGAGATGCAGCCGGCGCCTTGTTCATCCTAGTTTTAGATTTTATTGCAGAAAAATCCCAATGTTGCATTTGTCTTGTTTGCGAACCATATCGATGCCAAATGTTTTACGACTTCCGATGGCAAATTTTCAGCGAAATGAGTTTACACATTGGTGCATAGTGCAAGATTAATCTTTTTCTCGTGAAATTTTATGACCGGTTTTTTACAAGAATGAGTTACTTTCGTTTTGTAATATTCCTTAGAAATTTCACGATAAATGATTTACGCATTTTGGGATTTTGACCTCTTTGATATCTTGAGTACAAAGAGAACATTTCTCAATGACGAAGATCAAAATTCGACGAATACTTTGCCAATCGCATCATTTGAGATTTAATTGAATTCTTGGAAAAATATTATTAATGATTTTTTACATCGAATTTACAAATTAAACGTACTAATGACGTTTGGGGCGATTTTAAGTTATCGGGAAGCTGAAGATGATTCGATATTCAGAAAACGCCAAAGATGGACTTTGAATTTGGGAGGAACGTACACTGAATTCTGTTTTACGCCTGTTTCATTCTTGTTGAAGATCCCATAGACTCGAAGGAGTGGTCAAATTGAAACCATAAAATGCCCCAATTATCAGTCGATCTGAAGTGACGATTCGAAGAATCATACGTCAAGGAAATCTAATCAGTGGTGTCCAAAATTTACATCGTTTCGTGAATCTTTTGGAAAATATATTTACTGAATTTGTTTAGTTCCAAATATCAACTTTGCTGAAGATAAAATTTGAAATTTGCGATAGATTTTTTTTCATTTTAAAGAGATACAGTAGGAGAGGGAAGAGGAGGGAAGGGATGATGATATAAACGTAGATCTGTTTTGAAGTTTTTAGATCCAAAAAAAGAGATAGGAATTATTTAAACAATTTTTTTAGAACAAATGGTCAGCAAATTTTGTTAACGGAAAATTCCACAAGGTAATTATTTAATCCAAAAAATTTGCAAAATTCAATGGAAAATTATTTTTGATAGAGGGGGGAGAGGTAGTGGTACCAAAAATGGTAAAGATATCAATAAAAAAAATTGAAATTTTGAATTACATAATTTTAAATTTTTATAGATTTTTTTATTACTATTTTTTTTTTAAATTTTCGCCATGTACAGCAACTGAGGCTAAATTATTCGAATTCCTATATTTTCTACTTAAATATATATTTTACAACGTCAAATTAGTATTTTTTAAACTTTTGAATCATTTTTGGAATAGATTTTATCAGTCGATCTACTTAGTTTTCTATTTTTTGACCAAAATTTTCCCTTCATCTGTTTATATATTTTAATTCGCGATTTTTTTATTTTCTTTATTAATTTGTGATTAATTCATCTCTGTCGACGTAGTTAACAATATCTTTTTTTAACAATAAGATTGTCCGAATCAAGCGCGAAAGAAATTTTCCAAGTACATATTTAGGGGGAGGGGGGATTTTGATAATGATTTCCTCCGAGAAAATTTTTTATTCAAATTTTCAACCATTTACTGCTCAGAATAAAAAGTTCCCAAGTATCTAAATTTTGGCAAAGTACTGGTTTTAAGGAAGGAGAAGGGGGAGAGGTTGATAATTTTTTCCGAGTAAATTTTTTAGTCAAATTTTCAACCATATTACTGCTCAGAATAAAAAGTTTCCAAGTACATATCTAAATTTTGACAGAAGTACTGGTTTTGAGGAGGAGGGGGGATTCTTGATAATTTCTTATAACTAAATTTTTTAGTCGAATTCTCAACTATTTTACTGTTCAGAATAAAAAGTTTCCAAGTATCAAAATTTTTGACAGAAGTACTGGTTTTGTGAAGGGAGGGGGGGATTTTTGATAATTTCTTACAAATAAATTTTCAACTATTTTACTGTTCAGAATAAAAAGTTTCCAAGTACATATCTGAATTTTTGATAGAAGTACTAGTTTTGAGGAGGGGTGGGGGGAGGTGAATTTTTGATAATTTTTTCCTAGTAAATTTTTTAATAAAATTTTGACTATTTTACTGTTGGCAAAAGTACTGGTTTTGAGTGTGGGGGGATTTTTAATAATAATTCCCTGCCTAATAAAATTTTCAATCGTGTTAAAGCTTATCCTCCTCCTCCCCCTCCCCTCCCCTAAAACTAATATAATTGCTCATTTTTGCGATTAAATGTAAAACTTTCCGACTTAGCTCATTTCTAAAATTTTTTTTAATTATTTCAATTTTTGACAACCCCTACCCCTTTCTCTAAAAAATTCTGGAACCGGATGGCGAGACATGAAGGAAAATAAATTCGTAAAGTTCATCGTCGTGTCTGAATTATTAACCGATAATGGTCAATTATTTCCTTCTTATACTTGCGAAAAATCCGAAAAATCGCCAGCTGCCCCCCTCCTTTCGCGAATCATTACATCACTAATATATCGAGAATAATCGCCAATCAGTGGATCACTTGGATGCGGAATTATGCCAAAGTCTCATCCTCCGTCCTGGGTTAATGGAGATACCGAAGTAATCGAAAAATGAGGAGGTCACAAAGCACGCGTGTAATTCTGCTGATATTACGACGTCGTCGGAGAGGGAACAAAGCAACCAGATGCACCGCGTACTCGGCGGGTATTCGAAGATCTTCGGTGCTAATCTATCGGTCGAGGTCTGGAGGTATCCGCAATTAGACCCCTGTCTACGGTAGTCATGCTGATAAGCGATAACTACGTACACGCCGATGGAATACTCAGCTGCCGAATCAATGACTCGAGCGACGTCTTGGATTCCTCGTAAACGTTACCAATGCGTGTGTAATTGAAACACGAACGATTGTGCGTGTGTGTATGTCAATTGAGGAGTTTTTTTTCAGCGGCACGCAGCGTGTGCAAAACGTGTCGCGAAATTAAGTTGAAGCCGTATACGGGTATCTTGTGTGTGGTATAAAGGAGCTCAACAGGTGTCACCGAATGCGCTGCCAAGCGAAGAATATCCTTTCATGGCCTACCCCACTGCGTTTGCGACCGTTGTATTTAAGCTGGCGAGTTAATCCGGCGACGTTTTCGGCTGCCGTGAGTTCGTTGTTCTTTTAGAGCCGCGTCGGTCAATGTTGAGGCCATTGATGACGTACGTCTTCCTCGCCGAAATAAAAAAGTCGCATTTGCTGCGTTATCGCGCCTTTACTTATGCTAATACCGACCACAACTCCATTAGATAACCGCCAAGAGTAATTTGGACGTAAATCTAAGTATGTAATGGCTCGCCTTTTTTTTTTTCTGAAACCGGTTGACCGTTTGTGGGTGGATATTCGAGTAAAATACCTCTTGAGAGACGTGGAGGTACGTCGTTGTGTTTGTGGATCTACGAAGTACATGCTTTGCCATTCGTATGCAGCTGATTCGTAATTTTTTCATGTTTACTTAGCGCCCAATACTAGATATTGGTGTTTTGTTTCATTGTATATTCAGAAACACGGTTTTATTCCTAAATGACCCGATTCGCGACGCGGATCAACTAGATGAATTATTTTTACGCGAAATTCAACTTCATTTCGCGTGCAAGTTTTGATAAGATTTATTCGCGATTGATAATTTTTAAACGAAATTAAACTAATTCGTATTCAGTGATTTTCAAGAAATTTCTAATCAATTCTGGCTAATCAATGATGTTCTAAAATAAATATCATTGGTGCCGTTTCTATTTAGTTTGATGATTTTTCTCACGTTACTGCGAATATTTTTGGGATTAATTTATCGACCGCATCGAGGTCAAAAACCGCGCGATTAAAGATTGCGGTGAAATTTTGAATACCTACTGAAGAGCAGAGCTCACTTCGTGGAAAGTGGATATTGGAAGTTTATTTCACGTGAAAGACGACAATTTAGCTCAAAATGTGGCGTACATAATATGAAAATGCGTATTTGTTAGGTCATTTTAATTTGCGTAATATTTTACGTATTTCGTTTTTTTCCCCTCATTTTTTAAAATCAATATCGGCGTCATTTTTTAGATTTTTAAAACCCCCCGTTCGCAAAATCGTCGAAAATTTTTTTCAATCTTTTTTACAACGAGGAGTGATTTTTTTGCAAAAATAAAAACAATCCTCGAAAGGAAAAAAAATCGAAAAGAATTTCAACTGTTTTACGAAGGAGGGGAGCGGGGGGGGAGTTAAAAAGCCAAAAAATGACATCTATATTTTTTTTTTTTTTTTTTTT
>QBDW01009272.1:0-12504 GCA_003261595.1 Maconellicoccus hirsutus | reverse complement strand
CCCCCCCCCCCCCGCCAAAAAAAAGGAAAACATTGAATACAAGCTACTGGTACTTGGGTTTAAAGAACTATCCATTTTTTGTAATAGGTCATTAACCCCGTGGGAAGTTCCATTGTCGAGTGGAAACCCTTTTATTTTGCACCCTCTCCAGCCTCGTATTTTACATTTCACGATTTTCCAGATTACCATCGAAGACGTCAACGACAACGCGCCCGTCATCGTGTCGCCAATTTCGCGAAACCTCTTCATCGGCAACGGCCTCCCCAAAGGCGCCTTCATCGAGCGTCTCATCACCGCGGACGCAGATACCGGCGATAACGGTCGCGTCACCTATGTAATCACATCAGGCAACGACGCCGGATACTTCGCGCTAAACTACGAAAGCGGCGATCTAACAATGGCACGATCGATCAACACGATGGAGAATTTCCTCGTAAACGTCACCGTCTCCGATCACGGAACACCACCGATGCACGCCCATCTATCGCTCAACATCAGCACTCGAGCCAAAGAAGAGAATCAATTGAAATTCACCAAGAATCTATTTCAAGCTAATATCAGCGAAGATTTGGCACCGGGTAGCGTGGTATTCGCTATATCGAACAATATCATCAAATACACAGGTACGTGTGTCCCACAAAAGAGTAAAAATAATTAAATTCCTTTGGCCGATAAAACGCCTTGGTTTTTACTCGCATAGCGAAGTATTCGTCGAACGCATCCTCCCTCGTTGCCGCAGCCTCGGATAATTTTAATTAATCGAGTACGCGGCCTAACCGTGTACTGTGTACACGTCCGCACCGGTAAATTATAGAGGCGGTGTTGATAAGTTACTCGATTATTTAGAGAAAATAATGAAATGAGAGGAAAAAAAACTATTTTGCGAAATATAAACATATATACGCGTTCTACGAACCACGATCGTAGCAGCGCGCAACCTGCCATTAAATTTATCCCAGATATTAGAAATGAAACGTTAAATCTGGATTATAACCGAGATACCGCTCGCGTCTCCGCATTTAGCGAAAGCTGCTCTTTTTAATGATATCTATCAAAGCCGCGTATTCCACTAGATTCGGTTTTTCTTTCCTCCTTTTTTACCAGCTTTAAATTAATTCGTACTCGCATCGTATTAATGGCGTTTCGATAACGTTTTTTTCTCCATCTTTCGCGCATATTGTGGCGTATTTTTTCCATATCCCCGCACCCCTCTCCTGTCGTTCGAGACGTGACGAAAGCTTCGTATTTGCTAGTAAAATTTTTATGGGATAGGTCAGGGTTTGATTGATTACGCGAGAACTTGTTCCGTAGAGGAATTCGCGATTATTATGAGGTCTTGGTGAAACGATGAGTCGAGTTATATTGTGCATGTGTGTAAGGTAATATGTGTTTTTTTCATCTTTTCGTCCTATTATAGTATAGAAGATACCTCTCTATATGTAGCTGAGGTCATATTCGATTGATGGGTGTATTTATTAAGTAGTTATAAAATAGTACTATGCTATCGAATGGCCAACTATCAATTAGATATCATCAAGTAGGCAGTATCGGCGTATTTCCAGTAATGGATGTGCAAGTAGCGGTAAAATTTTTATCGCGATGCCTATCGTCGATGGATACGTGTGATTTTCGTGTCGTAACCGGAGAAATTAATTTTTAAAATTAGACGTGAAATTTTTCATACACGTGCAGCGCAGTTAATTTAGTCCAGAATTGGCCTCGAGGGGCAAAAGGTATTGAATTCGAGGTATATTCCAATGGTTCCTCTTTTTCCTTCATTTTGATAGCTAGAACGATTTTTGAAATAGACATGTAATTGTCACACGGGGTCTTAGGAAATTTAGAATCAATCGATACTTTAAAAAAGAACGAAACTCCACTTGGAGAAAATTTATTTGAAATATTTCCAAACCCATGTTACAACTTTCGTTTTTTTTTTCGTTTTCGACAAAATCCAGGTTTCGCTTCGTATTTACGTTACGAAATTCCGCAAGGCAGCGCCGACAACACGTTCGTTTTGCACGATAAGGAAAACGCCGTCATCTTGAAGAAGCCTTTGGATCGCGAAACCAAAGATCAATACGTTATACCGATCTACGTCAAGGATACGCAAACTGGTAAATTCGATTCGGCCGTTGTCATCGTGAATGTGATCGACGTCAACGACAACGTTCCGTATTTCCACGCCGGTTCGTGCTACCCGCTCAATGTGCCCGAAAATATGGACTCCTCCGTGATACACACCGTGGTCGCTTTGGATCGCGATCTCGGAAATAACGCGAAAATCGTGTATAGCATCGTTGGTAAGTGCGATTTGAGAGAAATTCAATTTTTCAAAGTCATTTTGCATTGTTTTACAATTACTACGCGTAATTTACCGTAAATACCGCCGATTTACAGTAATTTACCGTTATTACCCATGATTTACGGTAATTTATTGTAGTTACCTACAATTTACTGTAATTTGCCGTTGTTGATGAATTACCGTATTCCATAACTTATTTGTAATTTACCGTAATTACCTGCAATTTACGGTAATTTACCGTAATTATCTACAATTTACCGTAATTACCTATAATTTATGGTAAATTACCATAATTACCGACAATTCATCATAATTTACCGTTAGTGATGAATTACTGTTTCTCTCAATTTATTTGTAATTTACTATAATTACCTACCATTTACAGTAATTTACCGTAATTATCTACGATTTACCGTAATTACCTATAATTTACGGTAAATTACCATAATTACCGACAATTCATCATAATTTACCGTTGGTGATGAATTACTGTTTCTCTCAATTTATTTGTAATTTACTATAATTACCTACCATTTGCAGTAATTTACCGTAATTACCTACAATTTACGGTAAATTACCATAATGATCGACAATTTACCGTAATTTACCGTTAGTGATGAATTATTGTTTTTCTCAATTTATTTGTAATTTACAATAATTACCCACCACTTACAGTAATTTACCGTTATTACCTATGATTTACGGTAATTTACCGTAATTACCGACAATTTACTGTGATTTACCATTATTGATAAAATACTGTTTTTCTCAATTTATGTGTAATTTTCTGTAATTACCTACCGTTTACAGTAATTTACCGTAATTCCCTACAATTTACGGTAATTTATGATTAATGCAGATATTTGACAGTAATTACCTACAATTATGGGTAATCAACGGTAATTACCCGTAAATATTGGTAATTAACGATAATTTCGGGGTGTTCATGATAGTGGAACAAAATTCCTAATCCTTTTACGGTACCTATTACTTATTTGAAACTAACAACGAGCGATTTTCACGTAGATGGCAACATCGGAAATAAATTTCACGTGGATTCCATTAGCGGCGAATTAACGGCGCAGCCTTTGGACCGTGAGACGCAATCGCATTACCAGCTAACTATCGCGGCTCAGGACCTCGGCTCGAGCGTATCGCTTACCGGATACTGCAACGTGACCGTATACGTGGAAGACGAAAACGACAATGATCCTCAATTCGAGAAACCAATGTATTTGGCGAACATCGCCGAAAATACACCAATTGGGAGTACGGTTTTGACGGTCAAAGCTATTGATTTGGATTTGGATTTGAACGCTCAAGTGATCTATTCGTTGCGTAACGAAAGCGATTGGACGTTTAGGATTAATAATCAAACCGGAGCTATTACGACGAATCGGTAAGTAACGTTTTTGGAAAACGATTTATCGAGATGTACGAGAAATTTAACGTTTATTTCGAATTTTGCAGCATGTTGGATAGAGAAGAACAAAACGTTTACGCTTTTCAAGTGGTCGCCATTGATATGGGCAGGTATAAATCGCAGTATCAAACGGTGAACGTGAAAATAACGGTGGAAGATGTGAACGATAATAAACCAGTATTCGGAAAGTACCTGTATTCGACGCAAATCTCGCCAAATAACGTTATCGGTTCGGAAGTACTGAAGGTGTCGGCGAATGATCGTGACAAAGGCGCCAATGGCGAAGTTGTGTATAAATTTTCGGAAGATTATCACACGACTAAATTTCGCATTAACGCAAATACCGGAGCAATCAGTTCGACGGCTAGTTTGGCCAACGATGCTGGACGTGTGTATCATATCGAAGTAATGGCCTCGGATAGAGGAACGCCGTCATTAAGCGCGAATTGTCTGGTCGAGATCAAGGTAATAGATGGATACGATGGTTCGGCGTTGGCATTGAAATTTCAAAATACTTCGTATACGGCTCATATCGCGGAAAACGCGGCTGTCGGCGAAACCGTTATACAGGTAAAAATTGCGGGAGACGGGGGAGACGGCGACGAGTGTACTAATGCACGCGTTTGTTACAGGTATTCGCGTTGAAAAGCGACGGACGCAGGAGAATCGTTTACAGTTTCGCCCACGGCAACGAAAACGAACCTTTCGAGATAAACTCGAGTAGCGGATTGATTCGCGTGCGGAACTCGTCGGTGTTGGATTACGAGACGAATCCGCAGTTCTGTTTGACCATCGTGGCCCAAGAGAACAGCACCGGGACGTCGTTATTCGCGTTTGCCGAACTGACGGTGTACTTGAGCGATCAAAATGATAATACGCCGGTGTTCACGCAAGACCAGTATTTCACCTCGGTACTCGAAGGTATCAGCAAGGGGACGTATGTGATACAGGTATGTATGCCGATGGAGAGTGATGTTGTTAAGGAAACTGTTAATGGTTTGGTTTACGCGTAGTTACTCGCCGTGGATGGAGATTCGGGTCCGGATTCTAGGGTGTCGTATCATATCGTGGATGGTAATCACGATAACGCTTTTATCATCGAGCCACCGACGTCGAATGTTATCAAGACGAATATCGTTCTGGATGCGGAAATTAGAAATACGTATAAATTAACGGTGATCGCGACCGATGACGGGATTCCGCAGTTGACTGGTACCGCTACCATTCGTGTTAATGTGATCGACGTCAATGATAATCAGCCTTCGTTTCCGCCTCATAATTCCATCGCTGTTTCCGAAAGTAAGTGGTAGACTAGTAAATTTGGGTGTTTAAGTGAGGATTTATTTTAATGGTAATTTTTTCAAGGTGAAGATATCGGAAGCGTAATTACATCAGTTGTAGCCAACGATGTTGATTCGTTTCCCTGGCTTGTGTATTCGATCGACAGCACCGAAGACGAAGATGCTTTGGCTACATTCGCCATGGACAGACATAGCGGGAAGTTGATCCTCAAGAAAGCCTTGGATTACGAAAAGAAAAACGAATATAAACTTCGAGTGGTCGCCTCCGATAGGAAACATTCAGCACGTACGATGTTGACGGTCAATGTTGCTGATGAAAATGATAACGCGCCGGTCTTCGATCAGCCTTATTATCAGTTTACTTTGTCGAGTATGTAGAGTTGTACGAGGATGGTTTGGGTTCATGTTGCCAAAGATGTAATTCATCGGTTGTGATTTTTAGGCGAAAATACACCATCGTATAGTGGACCTGTTACCAAAGTTCATGCCAGAGATGCTGATACCGGAGATAACAGCGTGATTAGTTATTCGTTACGTACGAGTAGTCCTGGGTTCAGTATTGATCCTGTTAGTGGAATGATTACCGTGAATCAGTCGCTCCTTGGAAAGGAATCTTTACAAAAGGTAGAGTTAGCGGAACGAAAAAGCGTGATTTTTTTGCTACTGGAATAATTTTCGAGACTTGAAATTGAAAAATTTTAGGGATTTCATTTTTTACGTTTTGATCACAAAAATAGGTGAAAATTAAAAATTGATAGACACCTAGAATTAGTAAAAATTTTCCAATTATTTCTGTAAAAATGTTGAAAAACAGAATTGAAATAGAAAAATTAATTTTAAGGAATGTATTTCAATTTTACAGAACATTTTTAGAGAATTTTATGAAAATTACTTTTTTTTAGATTAGATATGAAAATCTTTGACAAATTTTAGTTGAAAAACGGAAAAATATTTTCAACTGACAAAAACGTTTAATTTTTCAAAATTTATCGCCGAAAATATTTTTAAAAAATTGATACGATTTAAAAAATAATGAAGATGTTTTAATTTTGTCAAATCTATTCCGATCATTTTGTGAAAATAAATCGTTTTTGAGGTTAATAATGAAAATCATCAGGTTTTTGTTTGAAAACTGATAAAATTATTCCTTTTAAATTGGCTAAATTTTTCGATTATTGAAAGTGGGTGTTTGGTAAATTTTTTCACATTTTGTAAAAATAAAAATAAAATAATGAAACATTTTTTCTGGAGAATTTAAAATAATTGATCTTGAATCTAAGAAATAATGCTTTGAAAAATGGTTTTAAAAAAATTAGAAAATTAGTAAACTAAATAAGTTTTAAATTTTCTCTGATTTAAAAAAATATGAAACCTAACACATGTGTATTTATTAACAAATTATTTAAATTAATCCGATTATTTTCTTTGATTACAGGGATTTTTCGATATTGTGGTGATAGCTACGGACAATGGAGATCCACAATTGTTTTCAGAGGTTTCTGTGAAATTTGATACTCGATTTGGAATCCATTCCAGCTCACCAACCACTCTTCAGTCCGAGTACAGGTAAATTAAGAAGCTTCCTTACCAGACATCGACTTAAATTAACGTCGAAATAAACGAATACAATTTTTCATCGCAGAATATCGGTGCGCGAAAATGTTCCAAAAGGCAAAGCTATCCTTCGACTTAATCCTGGCGGCTCGTTCGACACCTACTTACAGTACAAAATAATCGAAGGCAATGAAAAACGACATTTTGACATCATCGGGTACGTAATCGTGTCGTGGTTTTGAAAAATACTCGAATAATTTTGAAAGTATCTAACGAAGTGATGTTTTCCGCAGACCTTACGGCGATATAATCATCTCCCAGATGCTGGATCGCGAAACCACGGATGTATATTCGCTGAAAATCGCCATCGGACATAACACGTCAATAGCTCGAGTCCATATCGTCGTCCAAGACACGAACGACAACGCTCCGCTGTTTACGCATTTCGAGTCAAAACTAGTCATCTCGGAAAACACACCTGTCGGAACGTCTCTGATGCAATTCCACGCTACCGACAACGATCTACCTCCTAATTCCGATATCCGATTCGAAATAGTATCCGGTAATGATCGTAATCTATTCGCAATCGATTCTATCTCCGGACTTTTGACGTTGAAAGAAGCTCTAGACTATGATTACGGATCTATCCAGCATAACGTCGTAATTAAGGCGAGTGATGTCGCTAAACCTCCTCAGGACCTGCCCCTTAGCTCGTTGGCCGTCGTTAAAATCAGCGTTACCGATGAAAACGACAACGAGCCAAAATTCCCGATTTCCGAGTATTTGGAATTTGTCGCCGAAAACGAACCAATCGGGGTGACGGTGTTTATCGCCAAAGCTACAGATCAAGATAAAGGAATTTACGGCAAGTTGAATTATTCAATTATATC
Organism: Maconellicoccus hirsutus; assembly: GCA_003261595.1. Lineage (NCBI taxonomy): Eukaryota > Metazoa > Arthropoda > Insecta > Hemiptera > Pseudococcidae > Maconellicoccus > Maconellicoccus hirsutus. Next base: position 5,031 of record QBDW01009272.1, on the reverse strand, counting down.
AGCAGCTGCTTCAGGGTTCTCAGATGTTGACGATTCGTGGAAGTTATTCAGAGTAAACCCAATTACTGGGCTAGTTACCACTAATGCGATCTTCGATTATGAGACTCGTAGCAGATACGCGTTCACGTTATTGTCATGTGATACCGGAGGGAAATGCACCAAAGTTAAGGTTCGCGTTGAGATTGAAAGCAAAGATGAATTTTATCCTCAGTTTACCGAACGCACGTTCAGATTTACTATTTCGGGCGAAGTACCCGTTGGCTTTATCGTTGGCCATGTTACGGCAACCGATCGTGATAAAGGACCCGATGGAAGGATCGTGTACCAGTTAACGACGCAGCATCCGTATTTCAAAATTAATCGAACCAACGGCGCTGTTATGGTGAAAAAGAAACTAGATACTTTGACCAGTGACCAAGACATCAGTCTCGTGGTCAGCGCTAGCTCCGGTAGGCAAGGATCGTTCACGAATAATAGCATCGTCGAGATAGTATTCGATCAACTAGCAGCGCCTGGGATTAATCTAGCTAGTTCTGGAGATATGGCCTCGAGTTCGTCGTCGGTCACTGATTGGTTAATCGTGTTCTTCGTGTTGTTCATCTTGGTGGCAGCCGGAGTTGGTGGTTTTGTTGTGTTTCTGCATTTCCGTAATCGTCGACAGAACAACGTTAACAAATCAAATCTCGGCGGGGCCGGGCAACGAGTGGAGACATACGTGGATCCGGGGGCCTTCGATACGATGCCAATTAGGGGGACCGTTACCCACGGAGTGACTCAATTCGGACCACCGAAGTATGACGAGATACCTACGTATAGAGCTACGAATAGTGGATCGAATTCGGCGGCGGCTACTACAAGCGAGTTATCCGGGTCTGAGCAGTCTGGGTCGAGTGGACGTGGTAAGTTATTCGGATATTGTTGCTAAAGGAAAGATAGTAAATTGTGATTTTTGAATAGGTTCCGCTGAAGATGGCGAAGACGTCGATGAAGAGATTAGAATGATAAACGAAGGCCAATCTAGGACCAGAAGGAATCCCGACGATGATAATTTATCCGATGTATCGGTTCATAATACTCAAGAATACCTGGCTCGTTTGGGTATCATCGATTCGCATGGTAATTCTAACTCGTCTGTGCAAAACGACAACTGCAACGATTTGTTGAACCATCGGCAACCGCCTTCGGTCAATCAGATGAACATGTTCGATGACGATGGCGCCAACGAGGCCGACATCACTAATATTATTTACGCTAAATTGAACGACGTCGCGAGCGAACGAGGTAAGTATGCCTACTGTCGACCATCTGAAAGATTGCAAGTCGAAACTAATCAATTCTTATCACAGGAGGCAGTACCCAAGAAGAAGTTGACCGCAACAGCTCCACCGGACGAGCAACCTCCGTAGATCGCGCCATGGTTCTGGACGGCTACCAGGTACCAACGGCCGGCACCCAGCTTTCCATGAGCGGTTCCCTTAGCTCGATAGTGCACAGCGAAGAAGAACTAACCGGAAGCTATAACTGGGATTACCTTCTAGACTGGGGTCCCCAATATCAACCTTTAGCCCACGTATTCTCCGAAATAGCCCGCCTAAAAGATGACGCCGCGTCGGTAAAAAGCGCCACCAGCGGGACGTCGAGCAATAAAAGCAAAACGCATCAGTCAGTCATGAAAACAGTTCCTCCGCCGTTGATAACCAACGTCGCGCCGCGTTCCATCACCGCGCCCGTCATCAACACGAGGCCCACGATGCAGCACTCGACGCCGCACCAAAATCAAATGCTGCTTCTGCCCAGATCGCCGATAAGTCACGATACGTCTACTGGGTTCTCGACGTCGGCCGCGATGTCGCCGTCGTTTTCGCCGTCGCTGTCGCCCCTCGCAACGAGGTCTCCGTCGGTGTCGCCGTTACATCTGCATACGATGGGGAGTCATCATCATATGAAGCAGAACAGGCATCATGTTAACGAGACGGATATTCGGATTTGATACTCCTAATTCCTTTTTTTCTTGCTCAAGTTACCTTTCCTTACTGTGTATGTGTGTATATGTGTATTCGTACCAATATTGATGAATTTTACCCGATGTAGATGTGTGTACAGGTTACGTTCCTTCAGTTTTATTGATGGATTTACCAAATTATTTAGCTTACGTGTGTAGAAAAGTTGTTTTTTTATGTGGATTATTTTCATTTTGTATTTGTGTGTATATTTATTGTCATTGTAAAGGTTTTTTATATTACGTATTTTTTTTTATGTAAACACGGATAGACCAAAGTTCCTCATTATTTAACTTTTTTCTTTTTTGTATCCGATAAAGCGTATTTTTTTTTAATCGATAGAAAATCGACTGATGTAATTTTAAGATTTATCGAATCAAAATTTAACTGTATTAAGTATTGTTTTTTTTTTAATTTTTGTATACTACTTTTATGTAAATTATTTTTTTATTTTAAAACGACAAGATGACGTTTACGTCAATCTTACTAGTCATTGAATACGTTTTTTTACGCGATAATTCGATTTTTTAGTTTCTTTTACAATAACGCCATAATTCTATTTTGCATTTACTAATTTTTACACTAAAGATCACTTTGTCATTTTCATTAATACGTAAAAAAAAAGGAACAGAAATCAAAAATAACTTTTTTTTTAATGTTGTGCCATAAATATGTGTACTCATCGTGACAGATGTGCCATAAAATGTCATCTTTTCAGAGTATTAATTCCTGTTTCTTGTAAACGAAATAAAAGCCACTAAAAGTAGAAATTTTTGGAATTTTTAATCGTTCCTGAAAATAGTATTTTTTGTTTCACGAAATTGTGATATTTTCGACCTTAAATCGAATTTGAAAAAAGCTGCCATGATGTAGTAAATTGTAGACATTATTGAAACCGCTATATTGCAATTAATTACATTGGAGGAAATTTTCTTCTTATAGTTTTTGTTTTTGTAATAGAATTGATTTCTTTGTACCATGTGATAGCGTATATTTTATACATCGTGTACGATTTTAATGTATATTTATTTTCTTTTTATATAATTTGTTGTACGAATGCAATAAATATTGTTCAATTCACGATCTTGTTATATTTTATTAGTCAATTAAAATCATGATTTATAATTAAAACAGTAATCATGAAAATGAAAACACGATTTTTAATTCCATTACGCCATCGGTGAGAAATCATAGAGATCGAAATTCTGTCGAACGTACGAAGCAAGATAGAGTAAAACCCATAGCAGAAATGAATTCTACGAGGTCGAAAACCTGCACGTCGACACTTCACACACTTAATTAGCCCTCTTGAGGGCCAAGATAAACGAATTTACATTACTTCCCGAGATATCGCGAATACCGACAAAAAATTCGCGATATCTCCGGAAGTAATGATTACAGCGAAAAAATAACTACGTCATTTGATTCGGCGTCCTCGAAAACCCCCCGAACCACCCTTCATTGGCCTTAACTAGCTCCAGGAGACGCGGAACAAAATTTGAAAAGTTAGGAATTTTCACTGATATGAAGGTCACACTGTTTTCTATTGTTGAAAGCATGATTAACAATAGTTCAAAAATTAGCGTTAATTACTCAGCAACGCGTGAATATTTTGGAAAAATTCAAACGGATTTGGAATCGTGAGAAAAAACTGAAGAGATCGATTCCATTCTCGAGCCCTAAATTTGAAATTTTTCAAAAATTTTTTAAAAAAGTGTCGCCAGATCAAAGATGGCGGCCGTCTAATAACGCATAAGAAATGAATTTATCTTGGGTTACAGAAGGGCTATGAAGGTGTGTGAAGCGTGAAATTAGAGGTTTTCGGACCAGAGGAATCTATTGCAATAATCAGTTCTGCTCTATCTGTTGCTGTGTGTTCAGTCGAATTTCGATCTCGAAATTTTCTCAGCAATGGTATGTTTTTGATGTGATATTCGTGATCAGCGACCTCGACTTAGTAAAATGAGACTAATTTCGCGAAAATCCGCCGGCTAGATCGGCGGTAATGAACTAATTACGTAAATTACGTATGTTTCTACCTTTACGCCTTCAGGTATGCAACCCCTTCAACATATGCAAATACGAAATTAATTGATTACTGCCGTTCTAACCGGCGGATTTTCGCGAAATTAGTCTCATTTTACTAAGTCGAGGTCGCTGATCACGAATATCACATCAAAAACATACCATTGCTGAGAAAATTTCGAGATCGAAATTCGACTGAACACACAGCAACAGATAGAGCAGAACTGATTATTGCAATAGATTCCTCGGGTTTGATAACCCAGTAATCGACCTCTCACACGCCTCAATACGCCCTTTGGGGCTCAAAATAATTGAATTTTTGTAATTTGTTAGCTTTTAATTTGACAAACATGTGCTGCCATCTTGTAAGCTGAGTACATTCAGATTTAGATTTGAATTTTAATTATTTTGGGCCCCAAAGGGCGTATTGAGACGTGTGAAGGGTCGATTACTAGGTTATCGTACCCGAGGAATCTGTTGCAATAATCAGTTCTGCTCTATCTGTTACTGTGTGTTCAGTCGAATTTCGATCTCGAAATTTTCTCAGCAATGGTATGTTTTTGATGTGATATTCGTGATCAGCGACCTCGACTTAGTAAAACGAGACTAATTTCGCGAAAATCCGACGGTTAGATCGGCGGTAATGAACTAATTACGTAAATTACGTATGTTTCTACCTTTACGCCTTCAGGTATGCAACCCCTTCAACATATGCAAATACGAAATTAATTGATTACTGCCGTTCTAACCGGCGGATTTTCGTGAAATTAGTCTCATTTTACTAAGTCGAGGTCGCTGATCACGAATATCACATCAAAAACATACCATTGCTGAGAAAATTTCGAGATCGAAATTCGACTGAACACACAGCAACAGATAGAGCAGAACTGATTATTGCAATAGATTCCTCGGGTTCGATAACCTAGAAATCGACACCTCACACGCCTCAATACGCCCTTTGGGGCTCAAAATAATTGAATTTTTGCAATTTGTTAGCTTTTAATTT
>QBDW01009243.1:0-27465 GCA_003261595.1 Maconellicoccus hirsutus | reverse complement strand
TTAATACTTTAAGGGTCGTATTCATAAAATATTTTCAAGTTTTCCTTGGCCAAGTAACGAATTTTGGGCCAGTTTTTCGGATACTAAAAATTGAAATTTGACATTTTTGAAAAATGAAATCAAAAGTTGGGACTCTGAAGTATCGATTTTACATTTAAAAAAAGTTAAATTATAATATTTAATACCAGAAAAACTGGCTCGAAATCGGTTACTTGAGCAAAGAATACTTAAGTATCGTTTGTGAATACGACCCTAAGAATTTCTTCAAGCTACATTTTTAATTACATTTAATAAATCAATGGCAAAACTTTTTATGAAATTTCAATTTTTTATGAGGTGGAGGAGGTGGGGAAGGGGGTGACTTGAAGTACAATTTGATATAGAGAGTTACCAAAAAAAAATCGTTCAGAGGAGGGAAATTATTACCTGAATTTCCTTCTTGAAATAGTCGCATTAAAATCATACAAACCAGAAAAAATTCAAAAACCGATATTCTGATTTAATTTACAACTTTCAAGCCACCTCGAAAAATTTCGAAAATTCACGTAAAAGAATAAGGAAGTATTTTACAACGTGATTGTGAGCAGTGGAGGGGGAGGGGGATCAAACCAAAAGGATGCTACTGGCTGAGAGATATTTCAATTTAAATCCATTTTAGAACACCTCGTGATTTCTTTAACAAAAACATCTCGCAAATTGTTCAATTTAGAATTACATACAATTTTGAATTTTATCGGGAACATGTCAAAATAGCAGGAGCTTTTTATCACTCGTATTTTTTTTTCTTTTTAAAAAGCTGTTTTACGAAGATTTTTTGGTTTCTGAAATTTATTTTTCATTCATTTTGACGAAACTTGATATTAAAACATCTGAAAATTCGAGGTACATTGATTCATTCTTGCGAGGTTCATGAAAGGAGGGAGGGGGGGGAATAAAATGCCATATTTCTAAAAATAACGCAAACTCAATTAGCAAGAAAGACGAATAGTTGATAAATAACTTAAAAAGGCACAAAAATCAGTAAAATTTTAGCACCTTCTACATCTCATGCCTTGTCATCTTTAATAGTTCAAATATGACTCTATTTGCTGGTAAAATTCCATAAGGGAAATTTCCATTCTTCTTTGTTAAATATTTAACCCACCGTGATGAGTTCTCTTGCTCCAGTATAAATATGAAATGGAAATTTTACACGTCTAGCTCATCTTACATTGTGAAAAAATTTCACTTTTGATATCAACGTAAAAATTTTTTTCAATCCAATTCGTTAACATGATCTCGGAAATGCCGAAGAAAAAGGAGAAAATCTCGAAGCGACAGGAAATCTATCACGGATCGTAATTCGACGATGGCAACGACGACATTACAAAGTTATAAAAAAAACGTCTCCGGTGTAGTGGTGCGTCTATGTATGTACACTACGAGTGTGACGTCAATTCAAATTTTTTATTTTTTAATATTTCTCTCATATATGGATACGCTTCCTCAAAGAATTCCCCCTCCGATGTTGCGGCAACATACGTCTCTTGTCGTCGTTTATGAAATGAATAAGAAATAATACTATTCAGCTGTCAATTTTATACGATGAGATTATACGTTGAAATTTGCGTATTCTATCACAACGTGTGTACGTGAAGTTGGCCATTTAGTGGAGATATTATCGAGGATGTGTGAGATGGACGATGTTGAATGCGGTGTCACTAAACTCGCGAGTGCGTTTTTTTCCGAGGAGTTGAAATCAGATGTGCGTATTTTTTGAATTTTTATTACTTAGTGTGTGACGCGTGTGGACACGTGGTTGGATGTATTTAATTTACGAGCGGAAGGTTTCTTGTTATTTTTAGTTTAAGGTTGTGGAGTTATTTGATTTATTACTTTGAATGAAATTTTACTTGATTTTGTCGCCGTGGTGTTTTACCCCGTTACCCCTCTTCTCGTTTTTTGGCAATATTTTTGTACGTATTCGGGATGAAAAATTTTACGTAGGAAATATTCTTTGAATATTTAATCTTTTTCAAAAAATTCATTTTTTCATCATTTACACTGATTTTTTAACAATTTTTTCGAGTTAAGAGGGCAAAAATGGCTTCAAATGGAATTTTCATGGCTGAAAATATCGAGGATCTATTGTGGAGTTAATTGGATTAGGGAGTATTTTTTTTTCGCCATATACAGCAACAGTCATTAATGTAAGAAAACAAATTTTGCAAAAAAAGTGTATTTTTGAAAAAAATTACCCAATTTTGAAATTTTTATGAAAACCAAAAATATTCAGAACATATTTAGGAACAAGTCTTACTCGAGGTATTTTCTTCTCAATTCATTATTCGAGGAAACAGGAGGGAGAAAGGAGGAGGAGAGGGGTACTACATCGTATTGAATATGTTTTTAATACGCGATTTTTCAAATTTGAGGTGCAATCGTGGCTTCAAATGCAATTTTTGTTGGAACCAAAAATATTTAGCACTTTTTGAGGAACAAGCTTTATTCCAGGTATTTTCTTCTCAAATTGTTATTTAAGGAAATAGAGGGGAAAAGCGGTGAGGGGAGGAGTGTATCATGTGAAATGCATTTTTAATACGCGTCTTTTTGAATTTGAAGTCGAATGATGCCTCCGAATGAAATTTTTCTAATAATCAAAAATACTCGGGAGCTTTTTAGAAACATCTTTTATTTGAAGAATTTTTCTTTTTGACCATTATTTAATGACATAAGAAAATTAATACATTTTTCGAGAACGTATTTTTCAAATACTGCGTCGACGGTTGCTACAAATGAGATTTTTGTAATAACTGAAATAATCAAAAATCTGCGACGGGGCTTCAGTCCGGGGTATTTTTCTCGCCAAGGCAATATTTACAAAGACGAAGATTTAGAATCTCGAAAAATCAACAAAACAGATGATACACGCCTAAATTAACTCGTTTTGGCATCTAAACGTAGAATAAATCATACAACTCGACATAGCCGAATAACCCGAGTTCTCTGTTTCAATTAAAATACCAAAATTCGCATTAAACTTTTAAAAGGGCGCCTTTAATTATTTCAATTATCGATAAGATTATTTCTGAAGTAAAATTATGTAAATTTTTTCATCTATATACGGGTCTCGTTTATACGCGATATTTAAAACGCGGCAAAGAATAAAAAAAACAGTATATTAATTTAATAGCAACTCTTCGAGTACGACGAAGAAGAGCAAAGGGTTGGAAGGACGCATGCGCACCGACTGATTACACGTAACGCGCCGAGATGATATTTTGGCGGTTTTGGGGGCGTATTTCTCACTCTTTAGACGAGTATTATATAAGGTCCGATCGTCTTCGGTCATTCACAATGTGATCTAGTAATTGTGCTGTTCTGTCGGAAGTAATTTTCGCAGCAGGTATGTTCTTGTTACGTTTATAAGCTTTTTTTTATTTTCCGTTCGCGAGTAATTTTTCTCGATGAGTTTTCGCTTCAAAAAACACGCGGAGTATTTTTTGTGATTTTTTTTCTCCGTGTTGTGGAAATATCGACGATGAATTTTGACATGTGGTACAAAACCGAACATTTTTTACGCTTGAGTAATTATTCCTCGTCAGAGGAAATCTTTTGTTGGGAGTTCATTTATCCCCCGAGTTGGCCGGTGTTGAAAATATATGTGAGACGTTGAAGGGTGATGAAAAAACATCCTTAATTTGATTCCTACACGCGAGCAAAAGTGAAAAATTCAATTAGCTTAAAGACCGTCGTTCGCTTTCGATTAGCAATCAACGTTCGCCCTTTTTGCATCGAATTGGCCAAAACCTTAATCCCCTGCGGAACTTTCGATACATCGTGTTGTACACGGTACAAGCCTAATCCAGTGATTTTTTTCGCGTTCACCGCCGCATTTGAAATGACGCCGAATAGGTGAAAAAAAGTTTAATATAAAATTTAATCAAAATTGAACACATGTTCTCGAGATGTCAATAAACAGATATTGTGGTGCTTTTTAATATAAATTCAAACAAGTTCTATCATGTTTCTATGTAAGTTCCTCTTTATAAACCTCTAATCTTGCCTTTGTCACTGTGTGATTAATATTTACAAATGGACCCGTGAACGATGTAAAAATTGGGATACTGTCGCTTCAAGTAGAACTCTCCCCTCCAACTAGACAATTGAATAAAGCGGGTAATTACAATAAAAGATTAAGATTTTCTTGAAATTCCCTTACACGAGGTTCTATTCATTATACTACCAACATCCTTTTTCACATTTATTTTACACCTCCCCTCCTCCCTCGTTGCCTAATCTCTCAAGCCTTCGTTCTCGTCGTCTTTTAAAGACTCGTATATTACTTATTGCTTCAATATCGTTCGTCTTTCGTTTACTTTTTTCTTATGTTTACATTTCGACGTGTTTGGACGGAAATTCCTGTGTTTGGAGCCTCTTTCCTCGCGTCGCCCGCGTGTCTTATCTCGGCGGACGTCGTTCGTCTTCGGATAATTTTTCGTTGCGATTTGCGGAAGACAAATTTCACTTGAAATTTTTCGTTAGTGGTTCTCAGAGTGAGATTTTTCGATGGATTTATATGTAGATGTGAACAAGGTGTTCGTAAAAGTACGACAGTTGGTTTTATTTGTGTGGAGATTGTTGTAGGAGAGAAAAACATGATGTTTTGGAGAAATTTTCGTGTTTGATTCTGTTAATTTTTCCTTGAAAATTTTTTTTTGGAATTTTTCGGAAATTTTTTTAAACAAATAAATTTGATTTTGGAAGTTTGGAATTTTTTACGTAATTTTTTAAACTAATATTTCTTCTTAAATTCGATTTTGAGATCAATTTTTTAACGTAAATTAATAAAAAAAAAATCTGCTATACATATACAGTGTGTTATGAACGTTTTTAGAGCATTTTGGGTAGAAATTCGACGAAACGCGAAGGAAGGAGAAGTAAAATCAAAATGTAACCAGTATGTGTTATACCACCTAAAACACTATAAAATTGGTTATTTGAAAAATTTGTCTATCTTCGAATTTGAAGGCCCTGCAAATTTTCCAAATTCCATAACGTCGTAATTATTCATCTTGGGCTAATTCTCCAAATAAGGATTTTTTTACTTAGCAATTAGTTCTATTGAAAAGTTCAAGTAAAGTTTTTAACTGATGAACCCCCTTTCCCCGCCGTTATCTGAATTTATATTCATACAGTGTGTGCTATTAGACTTTTTTTATCGTCTGGAAAAAACACCAACGAGAACGGGAGAAGTAACGAAGAAAAAGTGATTAGAGGATGTTCTGGTCTTTGGAATTTACGACGAAAAAGCTCGTATAAATGTTTTGCCTACGTTCGATATTGAAAACGTTGCGAATTTTCGAAAGCTCGTAACTCGTCGAATATTGAATTTGGATGAAATCTCCGTATAACTTTTTTCGTCGCGTAACGAGTTATGGTGACATCGCAGGAGCAGAATTGAAGACTTATTGAGTTTTATGTACGTCTACAGGGTGTTCGATCTAGGGCTTACAGGGGAGGAATTTTCAGCTGAAAGGAAATTAATTAGGAATTGCGTAGCGTGTATTGTAAAATTTCAAAAGATTTTTTTTTAAAGAGTCGATCCAAAGTGTAGGGTGTTCCGTAAATTTTCTTATTGGAGCTCTTATCTGAATGATGTATTTGTGAACGAAATCCGATGATGGGGTTTGTATTTGAAAAATACTGCGAAAGATTTCGTGGAAAGCCTTTGTTAATTTTAAAGGCGGCTGAATTTTCGAAGATTTTTATCTTCTTGAATTTTATGTAACTTGATGTGTTTTCGTTGTGGTGACGTGTTCTGTAAAATTACTTGTGTAGAATTGCGAATCGCGTGCAATTTTTTTCAAGTCAAATATCTCAGGTATAGGATGTCCCAAAACTTTTGCTCGTTTTTTTTTTCATCAGAATAGAAGCAATTTTTTAAAACAAGATTAAAATGAAAAAAATTAATTGGATTTTGAATTTTTTGCAAAATTAGTAAGTAAGATTATGAAGTTTTAATGGAAAATTTGCCTGTGGATAATTTTGAAAGAGTCGTGAATTCCCAAAGAATTAGCATCTCCTCAAATTTTAATTTGAGGCGAATTTTTTATTCAACATTTTTTCCTCGTCTTAATGAGTTGAGTGTGTACTCTGAAGTTATTGGCTATTTTTTGCTAATTGAATGTTCTAATAGGGTGTTCCTCAAGTTGTGTTGCAGTTTTTTTTACCAAAACTAAATAAACGTTGTGAATTATGATGTTGGCTAAATTTTCATTTGTGGATTTGATTATGTTCAAAATAATTGATGTATAATTAAGCGTGAAATTTTGCCTATCATTAATTTCAAAGGCGCAGCGAATTTTCGAACGCTACGTACTCCTTGAATTTTTATCGGAGGTGAAATTTCCAAATGACTCTTTTTGTTTCATGTAACAAGTTCTATAAGGTAGCTCGTGAAAAATTCGAATTCTTCATTTTTGAATATTTCAACTACAGGGTGCCTCGTATTTTTTTTTCGTCTTAAATTTAATTAACTTTAATTGTCTCGTAAAAAACGCGGATTGTTGAATTTTGTAAAAATTTCGCAAAAACTTAGCGAACGTTCCTTGCTCCTTGAACTTTGATCCGAGACGAAATTTCCAAAGAGCTATTTTTATCTTTGGTAACGCCCTCTTTCGGATTATCTACTCAGGTATCCATCAAATTGTAAAATTCTACGAGCAATTTTTCATGAAAAGCTATTTTGCGATTGGTTCGAAAATTCGATTCTGTTTTCCAAATACTATCAAATTTCCGACGCTCGTTACGACGTTTAACGAGAAATTCGTCCTTTTCGCATCCCAAAGGAGATGGAAAATTTTCGACTTTTCATTTCTCATTTGAAGCGACCTTGTTCATCTTGTCACTAAAGCATTCGGCAGGCGTTTTTAATCCGATGAAATTTTCCTCATGGTTGAAATTTCTTTTGGCGTAGAAATTTCTCGTCATTATGGTAGAATTTTTTAATCTTTTTCATTATTTCGCGGAAATTAATTTCTCGCTGGGGTACGCGCCATCAAGGCGTACTTGGGTTTTATGATGATCGTTCACGGTCTATGGTATTGTTTATTTAGAAAGAAAAAAAATCGCCATATATACGCGTAAAAATGATAAATAAATATTTAACGTGTGCTTATACGTAGACTCGATTAGATATTTTTTGCCCCCTTTTATAAACACCCCTTCGGTATCGATCATAATATGGAGAAAATTTTGCATGGTATGGTGAATGGGTCTAAATTGTATGGAACTCGGGGCACGAAGGGAGGTGAAAAATCACCGCGAAATTTTCAATAATGAGGCGAGTTTACGTTCGGCTTTTCGAGTCCCTTTGGGAATTGTCCGTTGCTAGTATTACGAGCTTTATGGCCGATTACGATACCAGGACCTGGTACGTTTTCGGTAATGAAAAAAATACCGTAATGTACCACATTCGCAACCAACTGGTTATGTTCATTCGTCCAATGGAAAATGCTCGGAATTAATTTAATTAACGCCATAGCTCCTTGGAAAACTTAATAAGGAAAGGTATTGATAGACAGGTCATTTCCTAGTGCTTTTTGTTTATATGCAAGGGGGAGGTCTTGTGATGGGCGCAAATTGCAGGGTGGGTCTTGGATCGTGGAAGCTCGAAAATACTTTTTTATTAATGGTGTTTATCCTTGTCATTAGGAATAGCGTGCGATGCTCGCGATGTGAATAATTTGGGTGTGGCTGCGGACATTTACGGTGCCTTTATTACGCTAATACACCCCCCTTCGATGGCCTTTTCACCCGAGCCTCGTGTGTGTATTTCGGAAATGACCTTTTTACGTAATTCGACGTGATAAGGCGTTAATTTATATGGCTATTTCTTGGACGGCTTTTGTCATTTGGCAATCGAATACCAACGTCGATGGCAAGATTAATGCCTTTTTGAGCCCCCCCCCCCTTTGCAGTATTCGACCTCGGCGTGTTTTTTCCATCTTACTACGATTGATTAATTCGAGCGCGGAAATTTTTTTCCTAGATACGGTTGTCGGAAGAGGAAGTAGGGCGGCGAGGGGGGGGTTGTTATCTCATCTACGCCGTGTTACAAGTGCGCGGAAATTCAACTGTTTCCTCTTCGTGGATGTGATACACCCACGTTATGTTTGAAAACGAATTAATTCACGAAGTAGTTCAAAAGATCGTTTTTTCCAGTTGGAATTTGTCTATAGAGATCGACGACCGATTGGTGAAAAAAAGGGGGAACGTGATGACATACGCGCTATTTGTTGACGAATAATTTACATATTTAACATACGAATGTAACGAGAATGGAAAATTTTCACAGCGTTATCGAACTTCCCAATGCCATTACATCTTGTTTGAAATTTTTTTTTCGCGACAATCGAATCCATTCCCACGATTAGATATCGAGTTGGTAATTTTTATCGTGAGTGTAGGCGCGTAATACTCCTTACTCTGTTGAAAGTTTTCTCGGTATTATAAGCAGACATTTTTTTGTTGCGGTCAGCCCACACGTCGGAGTTGGTTTCCGCGAAATATGATTTTTTATGTCTTCAATCGAGTAATACCCGATGGAGTGAAATTCGCGCCAGATGCAAGTTCGTGGAATTTTTAAACTAGTTGGAAGGCCGCGTCGTCGTAATTGTGCAGCTTGTGGCGTGATGCGACGATACGGAGAAGCAGTGTTGCCAAGTTTTACGTGGAAGTGTGTAAGAATTTTAACATGGAGCTTTGTAAGGTTTAGTTGGATGGTTTGTGGGGGGTTTTGGCGTAGATGAGTGTTTTCATGTGACGGGGTAGATTTGGTGAGTAATTAAGAACCGGTTGGTTGAGTGGAGGGAAAAGAATACATCATTGTGAGGAGTCTAGATGGATAATTTTTCTAGAAAATGTGAAAATTCGTCGTTTTTAGAGGATGCATTTGAAGTATGTTATTTTTGGTAGTTGTAATATGTTATCGATTTAATGTATTAAACCGGTTTTTGTTTTGTTATACTTTAAAAGAACCGGTTGCTTTTGAGATTTTAAACAATTTTTCGTTTTTGTACGAAAAAATTTATCAGTTGAGCAATATACGCATAATAGGTATTGTGTACGAAACCGGTTTCATCCCTTTGGAACCGGTTTCGTGTGTAAAAATGAACTAAATTTGGTGTAAAATTGTTGAACTTGAGGTTGTAAACGTGTCAACGAAACGGAATTTTCAATCAATTGTTAGCCTATTAATATCAACTGGTTCTCTCGATGATGGTAAATATCAGTGAACTGGTTTTATTAATGGTAATGTTTATTTGTAGTATTTCGAGTTCGTTTTTTCATTTTAAGCTATTTTAAGATTGATTTGTTATTATTATGTTTAATTATTATGTTTAAAAGGTAATTTTTTGAAACCGGTTTTAACCTGATGAATGAGTAGTTTTGTGAAATTTAGATAAGAAGAAACTAAAATTTTCAATTTTTCAATTTCTGTAAGATTTTGTAGTAATTTATGGACGGTTCAAAATGAGGAAATAGATTGAAACCAGTTGTAACTATATTGATATATTTTTTTTAATTTTTTCTGTGAAAAAACGCATTAATCTTTGTTTCTATGCGGTTGCAAATTATTCAACGAACGATAAAGTTTACTAAAATATTTGAACTGGTTCTTCGATGTCAAAGTTTTCCATACGAATAATTTTTCGCTTCTTATTATGCATTTTATTATTAATTTCTAAATTATAACAATGTTTGAACTCGATTTTTTATTTTGAGGGAAAATTTGAATTGTGAAACCAGTTCAAACCAGTTTGAAAATGGGTTTTTGACATCTTTTTTGTGACAAAAATGTCTATTTTTCAAATTGTGATCTTGAATTAGTGAAATTTTGGCCAATAAATCACAGAATATTGCTTTTTTGTATGTTAAAATCGGTTTTCTTTCATTTGAAATTTGTCTTACTCATTTTTTGTGAATTTAATTGTACCTGGTGATTTATTTTGGAACAATGACATTTTAGACTTGATTTTTCAAGTTGAAAAAAAAATTAGCCAGTGAACCATTTTGAACCAGTTTCAAAAAACGGTTCAGAACATGTTTTCTTTATCAAAAAATCATCATTTTGAAAATCATGGCTCGAGTTTTTTAAAGCTTTGGGATTTTCAATCCTACAAATTCTCTATGAAGTAGAATGAAACCGGTTGCATCGAAATTCACTACTTTTTCCGTGTAATTTCTCGTTTGATGGTTCGAGAAACTCATCTTTTCGAATGATTCATCGGGGAATCACGACAAGTGACACTTTTACCAGAGTTTTGATCTGAATTGCATTTTCGTGGAAGAAACCGATTAGAACCAGTTTCGAAAAATAACTGTGTAATCTATGAAAACGTAAAAAAAATGTCATATTAATGTACATATTTCTGACAATGATGGAATATTGACGAATATTATCAGCTTGTTTCCGTCAAAATTGTCAGATAAATAGAAACCGGTTTCGGGTAATGCGTGATGTCGAAAATGAATTATTATATCGAAATAATCACGCGCTTTGTTTTGTTTTTAGAGATTTTTTCTCTAAAATGGGTATTTAATTGATGATTACATCGTGATTAAAATCAATGTTACCAATTTTAAGTTTTTTATAATAGCTCGAAATTTTTTGATCATTTTTTATCCCCAAATGAATAAAAATTCGTTATGTCTATGTTTAGTGGCCTTATCTCGACTAAGTTCAATGTTACCATTGAAAAAAAATCCAAAAAAATGTACTCATTTTTCTTCACATTTTATGGAATATTTAATTTGACGAATTTAATTAGTTGTTATATCGGTAAAAAAAATCAGTGCTACCAATTGAAGAGTTTTTGAATTAATTTCACATACTATTCATTATTTTTAACGTGGCACTAAAATAATTACGCGTGAATTCAACATATTCATGAAAAATTATCAAAACTCGAGAAATTCGCCCATTATTTTTAAAAATTCGAAAACGTTATTAATTTATCGCTCGTTAGAAAATAAAAAACGCAATTCCGAGGAATTATTGAAATAACAAAAGAACAAGGAAAAAACGAATGTTTGATAAATTTTCCCATCCGAGCGTTATAATAATCTGCGAAATTTCTCCTTTATGCGGCATTTTCATGCGACAAAGGTTTCGATTTATGAAGACGTAGACGCGAATTGGAAGAGTAAATTTTAACAAACGTTTCTATCACGGTAAACAGTTCAATTTGCATTTACATTTTTTTCCTCCTCTTTCAACATACACAAAACGTTGCCTATCGCGAAAAAAGTAAGAGCTTTTTAATGCTTCGTTGAAAGGGCAACGTGGTCGGAATAAATTTTGTTATAGTTGCGCCTTGAAAATACAAAATAGACTTGGACTAATTTCAGTTTCACTATTCAACGGGATGAGAAATTGAGAACTGGTTCCAGATGGAGAAGAATACGCCGGCTATGATAACTCACTCAATCTGGGCGTGATGTGTTTGATTAGATCATCACAACCTCCTTGAGTGAGCAATTATGCCGGTGAAAATCATCAGTAGCGAGTTTCTTATCTTCGGAAGCTGTAATCGTTCCGACATGTAGAATTTATTTATATTTTTCCGCGTCGCCGTTTCTGGAACGTTACCGCGTGCAATTTTACGAAATGATATTCTCAAAGAACGAATATTATTCATGTATTCTTCGCGATGATTCATTAACTCGAGTCGTCTATCTGTATGAATCATCAGTGTTATTATTCCGACGCCAATCTTCTACGCGTATTTTTTTTGGAAATGTTTTCGTTTCTTTTTTGAAACGAAAATTGTATACACCCTTTTTCGCCAACTTCAATTCGATATAAAATTCCATCAAAATGGCGTAGAAATTAATTAAACCTTCGGGGTGTAATTTCAACATAAGTTCGCTAAATGACACCCACCATAAAAAATTACCTCCCGAAGTCCCCCCGTATCTTTCTTCGCAGATATTAATTTATTTCCCAATATTAACGCGTATGCTGAGTATATTTCATGAACGAGAAAGTATCTTCGAGCGGTGCTAAGCGTCGGAGAATATCTCAAAGGCGGAGCCCCCTGCTGAGTAATTGAGTTGATTAGCTTGGCAGCGGTTCCAGTCGCAGTGTGGACCGAGCTTTTTTCCCCTTGTGAAAGTTTCAAGGGTCAACTTTTTCGGAGAGGAAATGCGATTTA
The DNA here is from genome assembly GCA_003261595.1 of Maconellicoccus hirsutus. Classification (NCBI taxonomy): domain Eukaryota; kingdom Metazoa; phylum Arthropoda; class Insecta; order Hemiptera; family Pseudococcidae; genus Maconellicoccus; species Maconellicoccus hirsutus. The sequence continues at coordinate 15,265 of QBDW01009243.1, read as the reverse complement.
CGAGGCTTTTCGGAATTTTTATAAAAAATAGGACTTTTATTTACGTTTCGAAAAAATTTACAGTTTTGAAATCGTGAATATTTTATATTGTAAAATGCACCGATAATTTTACGCAGATTTATGAAACAAATAGGTCAAGAGGCCTAGTGGAGCGTTGCTAAAGGGGAAAAGAGAAAGAGCCTTTTTCTCTAGTTGAAGTAATTTAACAATATCGCATTGATCGATATTTCGTGACGATTTTCGGCTAGAAAATACCCCCTTTTATCCTTCTCTATCTCGAGAAATAATTGCTCGAAAAAATAAAATATACGTCAGTGTAGCCAGTTTTAAAACGCGAGCCAGCATTTGCTGAAAATTCAAGTATTCTATTCAACTGTTGTAAAAAAAAGAGGAAATTTTTGGGAAATTCCAAAATTTAAATTTACTTGATATTAAAACGAATTTTTTTTTTTAAATCTGCGAGGGTTTAAAAATTAAAACTGATTTCAATCATAGAATAAATGTATTTTTTAAATATAAAATTATGAAGAAGAATTCCAGTATTAAGTATTTAATTTAGTAAGAATTTTAATTAAAATACATTTTTTTAATTTTACCTCAAAATTTGAAAAATTATAGATTTTTTGATGAGTATTTTGTAGTCTGAAAAAAAAAGTTCAATTTTTCGTTAAACCATTTTAGAAATGAATATCTTTGGGTAAAAAAAAGCTAGTAGATTTAAATATTTATGTAAAATTATAACGTATTCCAGATTTTAGCTGCCTTTGAACGCTGTTAGATACTCCCCCCTCCCAACCCTAGATCACAGATCACGATTCATCATTATTCTTCAACAGCTTCGCTCAACTCATCTTCCATCATTGGAAATTCTTTTAAATCACAATATATTTGCTTAAAATTGAATAAAATTTGTACAAATTGCTCAAATTTTATAAAAAATTTGCTTATAAAATGGGAAAATTCTGTTAAATTGCTACAAATTTCACAAAGTTGTTAAAACGTTGTTAAAATTATTCAAAATTGTTTAGTATTTGTTCAAAATTGCGCCAAAGTTGAAAAAACGATAGTAAAATCACTTGAAATTGTTTAACATTTCTACAAACATGTAAAAAGTTGTCAAAATGTTGATAAAATTGTTTAAAACTGCTCAACAATTGTTGAGTGTTTTTCAATATTTGCTCAAAATTGCACAAAAATGGTAAAAACGATTAAATTATTAAAAGATTTTGTCAATTCTAACCATTTTTATTTTTACGATTTTAAAATCATTTTAACAATCCTGCTCAATTTTTTGCAATTTTAAACAAATTTTTGCCAATTTTAAAGTGCGACTATTTTAACGATTTTTTTTTGCAATTTTAACCTAATTTTTCATCAATTTTATCATTTTGCGCCCTTTTTTTGCAATTTTTAGCAAATATTGAACAATTTTAATAATATTTTAATTTTGATCGAATCTAAATTAATCTTACAACATTTTGATCGTTTTTACAATTTTAGCCAAATTTTTCATAATTTTAATCATTTTCCACCGCTTTGTGCAATTTTCTGCTAATATTGAACAATTTTTAATCATTTCAACGACATTTTGACGGTTGCGTACAATTTTAACCAATTTTAAACAAATTTTTATCAATTCTGAACTAATTTGACCTTATTTTGATAGTTTTTAACGCAATTTTTAGCAAATATTGAATGTTTTAAAACAATTTTAACAACATTTTGACAATTTTGAGCAATTTTGAGCAATTTTGAACAAATGTTAATCGATTCGGAAGTTCTATGTCTTAAACGAGGTATCGATATAATATTAATTTAGTCAGCGTTACTAATTTTTGAGCAAAGTTGGAATCTCAAGTAATGAAATTGTATTTTATTATGTTACAGTTTGGAATCTCGACAAATCAAGCAATTAGATTACTACGCGGTGGAAAATGTTCTCGAACGAGCACTCAATTTATGGTCATCGTATGCAAATCTCACTTTTAAGAAGTTACATTCCAAAGATGCGGATATTTTGATATACTTTGAACGGTAATATATGTTATGACACACGTGCGTCGTTATCGTCGAGAAGTCTTGACCATAGATAGCGATTGTTAGGGCAAATGGGGTGATTGACGTGTACGGAAGTACGCCTCGTTTAAAACCGACGCGGTGACATGTTGATGAGATAAAGCTGGCTCGGTTTTTCTAAGACGAAGATTTGGTTACAGGAACGAACACGGAGATGGGAACTCGTTCGACGGACAGGGTAGAGTGTTGGCTCATGCTTTTGCTCCGGGACCGAATTTAGGAGGCGATGCTCATTTCGATTTGGATGAAGAATGGAGTGTTGAAAATAATGGAGATAGATCGAGAGGTAACGTAGGATGTGACGTTAATATGGTGGAAGTGATAAGAATGAGGAAATTTGTTTTAGGTACCAATTTGCTGTTTGTGGCCGTTCACGAGTTCGGGCATTCGTTGGGGTTGTCTCATTCTAGTGTATATGGCTCTTATATGTATCCGTATTATCAGGATTCACTAAGCGAAGATATGCCCGATGATGATCGAGATGCTATACAGTCGCTTTATGGTTGGTGATGGTTTTTTTTTTTTTGAAATTTGGATTTCGATGCAGAAATGATGATTGTTTGGTTACAGGAAGGAAAGATAATAGGCAGAATACGCCTGGCGATGGGCGAAGACCGACTCCTAGACCGATGACACCGTCTACTCCTAGAGATCCTGCATATCGACCGTATTATCCGGACAGAACACCGTATAATCCGGAAAGTCCACCTTATAATCCGGATAATCCGGCTTATAATCCGGGGAGACCACCTTATCACCCAGAAAGACCACCTTATATCCCAGAAAGACCACCTTATATCCCAGAAAGACCTCCTTATACCCCAGAAAGACCATCTTATCATCCGGAAAGACCATCCCCTAAACCAGAAAATCCACCTTACCATAGTAGACCACCGTATAACCCAGAGAGACCGCATCCAGAGCGGCCAACAAATCCTACTAATAGACCGAATTATCCGGCAAGACCATCTAATCCTTACAGACCTTCTACACCTAGCAGACCTTATAATCCTAGATATCCTCATTATCCGGACGCGCCGGATACCTGTGATACGAGCTACGACGCTATTTCTATATTGCGAAACGAATTATTCGTATTTAAAGATAGAGTAAGAACATTTTGTAATTAGTTTCTTAATCTCGACGTATCTAATTGGCGACTTTGTAGTATATGTGGAGGATGAGCGATAGAGGTATCATACAAAATGGCTTCCCATGTCCTATCACTCAGATTTGGTCTCAGTTACCGTCTAATTTTACTCATGTGGATGCTGTCTACGAAAGATACAACGGAGATATTATATTCTTTATTGGTAACTATTTTGAGAAGCATTGATATTTTTTGAAATTTCCATATTTACATTTTTCGCCTTTAGGTCGAGATGTGTATACGTTCAAAGGTCAATATCTTGCGTCAAGGACGCCGAAACAATTGACCTCTTTTGGATTACCCAGTTGGGTAGATCATATAGACGCTGTGGTCATCTGGGGATATAATTCGAAAACGTATTTATACAGCGGTTCGTTATATTGGAGATTTGACGAAGAAATACAAAAAGTGGATTTGGATTATCCGAGGAATATCTCGTACTGGAGAGGAATCGGGTCAAATATAGACGCGGCGTTTAAATGGAAAGACGGTAAGTTTATCTTTGCATCGAGAAATCGAGCATTTATTAATTTGATTATTTCCAGGAGCGACGTATTTCTTCAAAGGTAAAGGATTTTGGAAATTCAACGACTCGAACGTAACAGTAGTCGATAAACATCGTACACCTTCGGCCGAGTTCTGGATGGGATGTAAGAATGGGCCCGAAAATCAGAGTATTTTCGACGACGAAGACAACGAAGCTGAGGCTGTTGTGGCCGCGCCTAGTTTCTTGAGCGTGAATTTGCTCGAAATTATTATCATATCGGTGGCCGCCTCCGTTATCGTTATTGTCGCCGTAGTGATATCGATCAGAAGATCAAAAAGTCATTCGTATATTCAACCTAAACGATTTAAAATATGAGAATAGAGACGAGAATGGAAAATGTGCTGTGAAGTAGTCGTGCGAAATATTTATAGCATCAACGACGTGCTTTAATTTTTGTCTTTTTGGTGAAATTTTTTTATATTTTAATGCTATTTTATACGTTTTATGGTCTTTCATGCATAGACAAAGTATACGTCGCAGGGCTCGTTTTATCGTAATTTTCCACGCTATTTATTCTCGAAACGAATTAAAGCTAAAAGTACCAAGTGATAACATATGGTGTTCCTCGAAAGCATTTCTTCTCGTGTAGTGCCATTTTATTAACGTATTTTTTTATTACATATTTCGTACCTTTTTTCTTGTAATTTTTGAATAGAAATGTAGAGCTTTTCCGAATTCACATTTTTAACGCTACGACTGCCATCTGAGTTTATTTTTAAGTAAATGTGGACTTTGTGCGACAAAGGCTGTGTATGCCTTATCCTCTGTCTTAGTTGCTGTGATATTACGCTGGTAATTTTGTAAAATTAATTTTCTAGAAAGTTTGAGATTTTTCTTACATTTTTTAATTCGCACGATGTATTCTGTATCGTTTTTTATACGCGTTTGTGGACGCGTTTATATGCTTTTATGTTTTTACCTCAAATATATTTTTTCAAGTGTATTTTATGCATAGAGTTTGTATTTTCGATGTATGGATGCGTATTATAACTTGAATTTCATTTTAATCGGTGAATAATAAGAGATTAACTCGAAATTAAGTGTAAATATACTTTTGAAGGTGTCAAATAAAAGAAATGAATGAAGATAAAACGTTAATTTTTATTAATTATATTTCAAACTTATAAATTAATTGAGAAATTAATTCAATTCGAAATATAAACCTCAAGTAGCGCCTTCTATCGAGTTTGAAGTTAATTACGTTGTGATACTTGCTATCTCAAATTAAAAACCTCTCAATATTTCATATTCTCCTAATACTTTTACCAAATTTCGCGTAAATGTAGACAAACGAGTTGATTTCGACGTGGGGAATATAGCGCTACCTATCGGATTTTCGAGAAAGGACATAGTCCGCCAAACTATCAGGAGTTGAAGACCTGCTAATATCTTATATTCTCCTAATGAAAGTACCGATATTTCGAAGAAATCGCCGATGCAAGTAAATGTCGATGTTGTGTCTCCATGTCGTATGGATTGCTTATCGAACTATAATTTCAGGGGTAATGACACCTCGGTTTTTTCTCATTTTCGTTTATCTGAATATAAAATAGTATACGAGATGTCAATTACTCATAAATCGAGGTCGGTGAATTTGAATTTGAGATTAGTTTAAGGCGATAATGGATTATTCGAGTTGATACGACATTTTTTATCTCTAAGTTACAAGAATCTTGACAGCTGTGAGTATACATTGGCCTGAAATACGACAGAATTTGCGTTTAAAAATGTAGTGTAGCTTCTGTTACTTCATTTCTAATTGATAATAAATGATTAACATTTGCGAAAATTTGCGTAAATCAAACGAAAACGAAAAAAAATTATTAAAACATCAGTTTTATTCATCTGAATTCGAAATTTCGAATTGATAAATATGCACCGGCCGGTGAAACGAAGATAACCGATGATAGACGAAAACATACGAACATTTTATCACTACCTGTCGTTATCGAAAAAAAACAATTTTCTGCGGTATTTTTGATTTTTACGCAATTTCGACGTAATTAAAACGGGAGAAAGTATTTTATGCGTATTTATTCTCGAAATGTTACCTCGATGATAGTTTCAAACTAAGAAATCGAATCATGTACGCGAAATATTCTCAAGAAACCGTGCTCCAAGAGAGAAACAGTGATCGTAGAATCAGTTACTATTCAGCTTCAGGTAAAACTCGCATTATGTATTTCAAACTATATATCACCTTTTCACGTATGATAATCTTGAATAGATGGCGGCGTATATAGCGAGGAGTATCGATCAAGTATTTTGTCTAAATTCGGATTTGTGTATTCGATAAAACGAATCTTACTTGAGATATTCTTACCGCAAGGTTATCCTACGAGTGTGAGCTCGGATTATCTTACGTATCAGATTTGGGATACTGTTCAGGTAAGTTTCAGCTTGAATGTTTCCCGAAGCGGAATATATATGTGAAATGTTTTTTAGGCCTTTTGCAGCACAATAAGCGGCACTTTGACTACTCACGCTATTTTCAAAGGTGTCGGAGTTGGTGATCAAAGCGCCAATGCTTTGTCAGCCGCTGTAACATGGATTTTAAAAGATGGCACTGGTATGATCGGCAGAATCGTGTTCGCTTGGTGGAGAGGGTAGGTTTAATTTACGAGTATTTTTGTTGATGAATTTGTACGATAAATTATCTCTTTCGTAGGACTCACTTGGATACGGATTGTAAGAAATGGAGACTTACCGCTGATATAATTAATGATGTCGCCTTGTGTTTAGAGTTATTACTCGGCATAGCAGCTTTTAAAAGTTACGGGTCGACGTTTCTGTGCATTTCGGCGATGATGAAAGCCATCGTTGGAGTGGCCGGTGGAGCTACAAGAGCAGCGATAACGCAGCATCAAGTAATTTAATCCCGCGTGTATTGCTATATATGAATTATGTAACGAATGGAATGATTTTCAGGCAATCAGAGGTAATATGGCTGATGTATCTGCGAAAGACGGTAGCCAAGAAACTTGCGTCAATCTACTAGCCTCTTTTTTCGGCCTCTATGTGTTAACTTTAATCGAAAATAATACTTGGTAAACATTTTATGTGAGTATTATTATGAATGGAGACTCATATTATTATTTACAGGTATATCTGGAGTGTGTTTTTCTCGGTAACCGTGATGCATATTTATGCGAACTTCAAGGCAGTTAAATGTCTTAAAATGAAAACGCTAAATACGTCGAGATTTTTATTATTGTTGCAAGATTTTTTGAAATCTAATTATGTTCATTCGATAGAAGATATTAACGACGCTGAAAGCGTCATTTTAGGATTCGGTATCACTGGTGAGTTGTTACGAAAATATGTTTGTCGATTTGAATTCCAAATTTGTAAATTTTCAGATTATAAAATTTGTGGTAAGAAAATTTACCTCGGTGGTTCCATTCAGCCGATAATTCTTCAAAAGAATATATCTAACGATCAATTGAAAAAAATTAAAAATTGTTATCGATCATTCCAGTATTTTGTAGTAGATGTAGATTCTTCGGTTAATGTTATCTTAAAAGATAATATTAAAGATGAATATATTTTAATGGCGTATTTCCACGGCGTAATTTATGGGCTTGTAATGTCGTGTTTAGAAGGTCACGAACGGGTAAGAAATTTTCAATATAAGTTGTAATTTTATTCATAAATGATCAACAAATTCTGTAATTTCAGAAATATTCCTACGACGAAGAATTTGAAGCTTTGGTGAAAGCTTGTCGCGAAACAAGAATTATTGAAATATACGTGAACGAATATGTATCTCGTAAATGGGCGAAATTCGCTACAGATGCTATTCTAAACGGTAATACACTCATTTTAGTTTGAAAACGTTCCAAATAATAAAATGATTTTTTTCGCAGGTTGGACCACCGACAGACATCAATTGATAGTCGACGAATGGAGAACGAAATGGCATTGAACCAAAAATGTGATCAATTTGATCTCGTACTAAAAATGAAGATAATGTAGATTTTTTGTAAATTTGTAATTTCATTAGATAACAATATGGTTGTAGAAATACTTAAAGACAATTATCACAGGCAGTTGTTTGAATTGTACAATTTCACGAATGGCTAGATTCGCCATCATCTTTAGAGCCAGTCTGAGATAAATGTTTTACAATATCTACCCAATTCCAACCGCGAGGCTGTTCGCCGCCGGCATTGCATCTATCCCATTGCCGTCGTTTCTGAGCTTTACTAAGATGCTCCTTTTTCACAACCTGTTTCGGGACTTCAGTAACAGTCTGAAAATATTCACGTTTTTAATGGGAATGTTGAAACATTGACATTTTTGAAACCCCGAACTTACCAAATTACTTATTTCCTCGACCAGAGGAGGTTCTTCTTTAGGAGGAGGTTTCACAGGGAGATGTTTTGAAACTTCAACCATCCATGTTTCTAAATTATCTTTTACTAATTCAATCAAAGTGTAAGTCATGGCTACACCAAGGTACTGTTCAGCTTTTTCGTCAATCTTCTCGGAAATGAAATCTTTTGCATACTGTGATCTACAAATTTGAAAAAAAATTAGACATGAAAATGACACGCAATCAATTTAAATGATACGTACAAATGATTATTAAAAAAAGTATTCAAATTGATGATCGGCTTTTCACTTGGGTAACTTGAAGGCCATGAAATTTCTAATAAGATCGAATTCTTTTCGCCATCTTCGCCGCACTACATTATAAAATTGGTTAAATCAAGAAAATACGTAATATAGGATGAAGTGCAGCTTACTCTATACTGAATAACGGTCGATGAAACCTGTTTGAATGCTGGATCGCCATCGTAAATAGCTAGTAAAGCTTCTTCCTCTTCTTGCTGTGATTCTAAATTTTCGTCCATCTGCAAAGGACAGTAGTGATGTTCATTGGAATACACTGCATGACTAAACTAATGATCGGGTTATCTACCTGGTGCCAAATTGTTCATATAGTGAAAGAGTTCTTCCGACGTCAGCCCAACATTTGATACGACATTTCAAGTGTTTTAATAAATTAAAAACGAGTAAAAATTTAACAAATTAGTTGAATTTTTCAAAATTTAATAATTCTTTTAGCAAGTTGCTTTGAAATGAAAAATGATAAGTTATAAAAGAGGTTTCACACTCTTCTAAGGTGAATGAAAACTGTTGAAGTTTCGATATCAAATGAAACACAGATATTCCTTTTTCTTTTTTTTAAAAAAAATATCGTGATTTTGAAGAATAATTTGAAGTTGTTAATAAATTGAGCATCGAAAAAATAAAAATTATAAAAGTCATTAAAATTTAGTGATTTAATGAGCTGTCAATCAATTTTTTTTTCTCATCTTCATGAATTCATCATTCAGATCATTCAGCATGATCCTTGTTCTTCAATGTTGACACATCTTGACCTACGAAACAGTGTTGTCTAAATGAAGTAACTGAACAACAAATTTTTATCATGAAATCTTATCAAAAAAGGTTTCCAATCTCCGGTTCGGTATTATTTCTTTAATTTCCGGAAGTTCAGCCGCTTAATTACAAATTTCAACAATTATGGCCATAAAAAAGGTGTTAATTGATCTCAGTGGTACCCTACACATCGAAAATTTCGTTTGTCCAGGAGCTCCGGAAGCCTTGAAAAAGTAAAGTTTTTTAATTAAATTAATTATTCCATCTTTGATAATTGCGCAGTAAATATTTACAAGATTTATTTTACCTCTGCATGTAGATTACGCGATGCCAAAATAGAAATTAAATTCGTCACCAACACTACCAAAGAGAGTCGCAAAATGTTATACGAGCGTTTGAAAAAATTGGGCTTTGAGCTGAACATTGATGAAATATGGAGTTCTTTATGGGCTGCTCGTAATCTTATATCCGAAGAAAAACTTAGTCCGATGTTGTTAGTTGATAACTCTGCCCTGGAAGATTTCTCCGATGTTTGTAATCCTGAACAGAAACCGGATTCTGTGGTCATAGGATTGGCGCCTGAACACTTTCATTATGATAAATTAAACGAAGCGTTTAGGTTGATAATTTTTTTTTCATTAAGGTAGATACTAAGATTACAAATAAATTCAATTTTTGATGCTTCAGATTGCTGAAGTCTGGCGCCAAATTAATCGCTATTCATCAAGCTCGTTATTACAAGACTCTCGATGGATTATCTTTAGGACCTGGTTTGTTTGTCAAAGGATTAGAGTATGCCGCTGATTGTAAAGCTTTTGTCGTTGGTAAACCTAGCGCTGATTTTTTTAAAGCTGCTTTGAATGATACCGATCCAAGTGAAGCTGTCATGATTGGTGATGTATGTTAAACCTAACATGGTTCAATCACTTCTATTTTTTTATTTGGTAATAACTTCGTGATATTAATTATTTCAGGATGCTCGAGATGATATCGGCGGCGCTCAAGCGATCGGTATCAAGGGTATTTTAGTCAAAACTGGAAAATATAAAGAAGGTGATGAAAAGCTTATAAATCCTTCTCCTGCTTACGTTGCTGATGATTTTTCTAAAGCTGTGGATATCATTTTGAACAAAATAGATTAAGGAATATTTATTTAGATATTTTTTAAAAAGTTTTAATTCTGTTTTATCGTTGTATTTGTTGGTGTATCCGGTATATCGTATTTATATTTGTATTAAAAATATTAAAAAAATCAATTTGTTTTTCTCATTTTTTTATGAATATTTTTGGAAAAGAGCAACACTGAAAGGATTCTGTCTTTTCGAATTTTTGTCACATGAGTCGTATTTTATGCAAAAGACTACATTACGAGAAGTCGCATTTCAGTTATGTGGAAACGAAAAATACCCAAAATAAACGCGAATTCGCTTCCACGCCATTGAGCGTAAATTTGTGAAATTTATCATTTAACGGACTTGCGCATTGTGGCTTTTTCATAAAACGTTATCATCTCGACCAGTGCATTTCATTGTTGATACGCGGCTTTTGAAAAAGCTTTCAAACTTTAAGTGCCTTAAGTTAACTTTTATACTTTTATATTACTTTTCATTCAAGGTAAGTAGAAGCATTCAAATTTCATAATTTCCAGCGCAAACTCTCGTGCGATGAATCACGCATCTACTTCCTGTACGACAGCGTCAGGAATTCATTTTGTGTTAGTAACGTTTGTTTTTATGTGTTACAGTATTATGAACTACATGTGATAGCTATTGTGTTCCATTTCTAAAAACAGTACGTATTAATTCGTTTTTATTTCATCCATTTTATCATCATGATATCCTAACCTTCTTGTTTTAGAACACGATGCCGATACAATTCGATGACAATAATGTGATCAGGGTGAAAGCAGCCTATAATGGGTGAGTGTTTGAATTCAGTTGTCGTTGTTGCTGTTTGATATTAACTCTATTGCATGTCACACAGCGAAATTATGATCACGTATATAAACATCGACATAACATTTGAAGAGCTGAAGAAAGACATGCGTGGTATTTGTCGATTCCCTCAAGATCAAATATTCACTATGAAATGGGTCGACGAAGAAGGTACGAAATCTAAATTTCGTTTAATTTCGATTTCATGCATTATTACGCTATTTAGGTGATCCTTGTACCATTTCCACTCAGTTGGAGCTAGATACAGCAATTAAATTGTATGAAATTAATAAGGATTCCGAATTGACCATTCATGGTGAGTGATACTTTAACATAATTATTATATAAATGTGTATTATGCAACTATCGATAACTCCGCGGTCCCTCTCCCCGTGGTTTCCGTTGTTCTTAATAGTTTTAGTGTTTGCGGATAAAAAGCTCGCTGAAATCATCGTCCAATTGGGGTATCATTGTTTTGTATTTTGAATACGAATTTAGAATTAATTTTATTCAATTATGACAATTTCATCAAATACTAAACAACTTAAGAATTCAAATTTTCATTTTGAATAGAACTTCTTTAAAAGATATTTAGTCGGAAAAAAATCATCTACTTAGAAGATTCAAATTCTAACCCAAAAATTGCCAGTGTAAACAACACTCGAGTATCACTGCTATTTTCAATTCTTATAATTACTAGTAAAATGTGTTTTTTCATCTGGAATATTACACGAAGCCAGAAAACGATGTTTACACAAAGCTAATTTTCCATTGTCTAATGCGTCGCGTTTCCCTGAACGATCTGCGTCGATAATTATACCTCGACGAACTAATCTATTGTAATTTTTACCGTCGAGAGGTTCGTTTACTGATGCAAGATAACGTTGTCTTTTCAAATTTAATTTTTCTCGTTAATTAAACGTATCATTTAAATGCAAGATTTTCAAATACTCGTTAACGACATTCAAAGGCGAAAATTTACATTATTCGTATACGCTTGCCTTATCAAAGACTCAAATTAAAACAATAGCTTGTACTTGCCAAAAACTCGATGCGAAGCGGTGAAATTTTGAAATCATTTCAAATTCTCAAAGGTGTTCCTTTTCTTGTAGCTATGAAAATAGTATACGCTTGGAAAGGTTGCCAAATATGGGTCGCGTTGGCTGGAAGCTTTTAGAGATTCTAAGGTATTTTTTTCATTTTGGAGAGCCGACGGTTGAGGTGGGTTTTTCGTGGCTTTACGACGTATGTGGCAGAGCTGGCGAGATTTATTAGGAATTTTACACGAGCTGTTGGTTATTTTTAATGATGTCGAGGTTTCGTGTAATTTCGATTATTTTTTTTCATGCATGTAATTTCTAAACTGCTGTATTTTTTTCGCTGGAGAAAATAAATTATATTTAGTGGAAAGAAGTGAGAGCCGCGAGAGGGTAGAAAATATTACTTTCAAGTTTTGATAAATTGGATAAAATGGCGAAAGTGGAAACCAACATAACGATGAGTAATCTTAATCACACCTCTAAACGCCTTCTTGGATGAGATTTTTCACGAAAATATGGAAAATTAGAACACATACGAATAAAATGTTTGAACAAAAAATGTTCCTCACTTTATTTTTAACAACTTTTATTTCAACAATTTTACCATCAAGATGACCAGTGGTCCATAAATAAGCTCCTAATGAGCGGTTATCATAATGGATTTTTTTGAAATTAAATTTTTCCAGAATATCTTGGAAATTTGTGGTGATACGAAAAAAATGTCGAAATAGGAAATGTTTCACATTTAATTATGAACAATTTTTGTTTCAACAATTTTCTTGTCAAATTGATCAGTGGTTCATAAATGAGCCCTTGATGACAAATATTATCAGTGTTGCCTTTTTTTGAAATGAGGTTTTTTCTAAATATCTTTGAAATTTGACGAGATATAAAAATACTGCTCGAACATAAAATGCTTCTCATTTCATTTCCAATAATTTTTGTCCCAGCAGTTTTTTTTCAAGCTGAAACTTGGTCTACAAAAAAACCTTTCAGCAAACTTTGACTTTTGAAATATTTTGATGTTCTTTTCTGAAAATATTATGCTTCGTAAGACTCAGCAGAGCCTTATTGCACTTATTCACCCTTCAACCGAATTGATTCCTTTATCACTTTACCATTTTACTGTCACCTTAAATTATTACTTAAGAGTGAAAAATTTCGCCCACAGTATTTTTTCATTGCAAGATAAAACTGTTAAAATTTTCATCTTTTATTATCCCGCGGTACTTCGATGGCTGCCGAGCGTTCTTATCGATGTTTATAATACGATTTATTCGACGACGTCCGAAAACAAGATAAGCTCTACGAAGACGAGAAACGCGGAGAGTAAATGCGACACCGTTCGATGCTTTATGGACGATAATAACCGTATAATAACGGCCACCATAATAAAGATAAAGGTGCCAGAGAAAGCGATTTAACGACTTGTAAAAGCGAGAAAGAGAACGCGACCGTTTAAGCAAAGGTCAGAATACGAAAAGGGCGCGGTTCGATTTCACAACGGATGTTCAAACATTTATTCAACTTTATTCCAAGATCTGAATCTAATTTTTAATAATTTACATTTTCTAATGTAAACTTATTATATTCTTAGGAAGTGGTTTAATTTGAATCATCATGACGAACGAAATTCTTACTCGTTCATCTTCCCCAATGTCGAATTACTCGATCCTCAAATATCTCGAAATTTCGCATCAAATAATTCCATCCAATAAAAGCAAAAAAATCAGTTACATAACGATGACAAAGTAGGTGTGTTATATCTGTAAAAAGCGCCAACATTCATCTTTAAAATATTCCTTTTCTTCGTATTTCGTGCTTTTCCCGAATAACGTACGAGGTAGTAATAAAAAAAGCGCAATAGGGCGATGGCGTATTTGAAGCTGCGACTATGCCAATATACACAGTCGTGTCTTTCGTTGGTAATGGTTCGAAAAACTAGGCGAAATTTCGCGTAGGTATATCAAGATTTTCGGCCGGCGTGTTACAGAGCTTTTAAGGAGACGGGATCGGAGGTAAGCCTGCCCGTTTCCTTCGTCCTTTTTCCGGCTCCGTGTCTCGAGTTTCCTAAGTGTTGAATCTGCTGCGGTATTTTTCATCCTTTTGTGCCTTCGGTCCCGCGGAAGGATGTAATTTTCGGGTGATTTCTCCTCAAGCCCTGATACCTACGAGGATTTGCTGTATGATTGAGGTGGTGCGTGGATGTTTTTATGTCTGTAGTTCGTTTAATTTTGAACCGACAATGAGGCGAGATAGCATAATTTATTTTGTAGAAATATTCGAATAAAATGAAATTTTTTCAGATTTTTTCGTTCAATTTTATCCCGAGAAAATGAATTTTTAAACTGTTTACATCGCTTTAAATGGGGTAAAATGGGACAAAAAATCTGCCAAAATATTATTTTATTTGTTTTGAATATCTTTGCATACCTTAATTAATCCAACTCGTAAAATCCATTTAATATGCAAATTTTTCTATAATTTCTAATTGATTTTTTTTTAAATTAATTTTTTTTAATTTTTAACTAAAATGAAGATCAAAAACTATTTTTTTTCGAATTAAATTTTTGTAAATTTTCCAAAAATAGCGATTTTTGAATTTTTTTTTTCAAAAATATTCAAAAATGTTGCGATTTTTTGATAGATATTTTATTTTTTTTTAGTTGATAAAAGTGGTAACACTGATTTTGCCGTCTTCACTTACACGAGTTACCCTTGTCAAGTGCTAAGTATGTTATGAGTTATGACTGAAGTTATCCGTACTCAACATTTTCAAATTTCCTCCATCTTGAAAAATTTCAAATAGTCTTTTAGATTGGAAAATTCGCAGAAACCTCCGCTATGCGTCATTCTACATCTTTTGATGATTTCTGTATTAAAGTTGTCGATTCGAATCGATTAATTGATGAATTTTTATGAAAAATCGACTTAAGCAGACTAATCGATTAATCGATGAAGTTGATTCAAATCGATTTTAAGTTGAAAAAATTAATTTGTGAAATTGAAAATAAATGTAAAATGTTTTATAAATAATTATTCAATTTTTTTCATATTTTGTAGTAAAATTATTAGTTATTTATTTAAATTATTTAAATATTTATTCTTTTATTGATAAATTTAATATTTT